>PQWD01001490.1:0-57442 GCA_019425675.1 Leucinodes orbonalis | reverse complement strand
GCCTCCGGGCACCCAGCTATTTCCACGTCATTTAAAAGTAGTATCTGGTCACGGTCACAGATGTCTGCTTGGAGATCTAATATTTGCCTTTCGAGCGAGGCTGTATCGGGTTGTTGGCACAATTGTAGATTTTCCAACTCTTGCACTCTGGTTTCAAGTTGGTCTATACGAGACTTTTGTGACTTGATGATTTCCGTAAGTTCATTGATTGTTGCACGCAGACTATTTGTTTGACTTGTAATAAGTTCGCTCATATACAGTTTTAAATCGATGACCATATCGTTTTGTAGGGGGCAAGCACTCGAACTTTGTGTATCTGGTGTATCTGTCGGAGGCACTCTGGAAACGACTCCATCAGTGGGTCGGGAGCTTCTCTTGCGGTGTGTCACGTTCTGGTCTTGTCCGTCAGTCTTCTTGTCTTTAGCGTCAGCCGTCACCAAGGAGCGTACCGGCGTATTAACATTTCCAGTCTTAGGTCTTTTACTGTTGCACTCCGGGCAACTCCACTGATCTTTCTTTGTCATAATATTAAATAGCTTCTGCGATACATTAGCGCAGTCAATATCATATATTGACTTACATGAACAGCATCTCAAGAATTCTCTAGATGGCAACGGTCGCTGACAGCCGGCGCATACATCTTCTGTACTCATTATTGTAGAACTTAATTTATTACCAGTACCGCCCTCTAGTAGCAATCAGGGTTCCTACTTTATTTACTGGATATCGATGGGTCGTGAGCAGCCCAAACGGAAGTTTAGTAGTCCAGTGTAGACACGGTAGATGGCGGTGTATGAGTATATTTATTTGTCTAGTAACTGTAGTGACTCATATTTAGGTTATAATTAATCACAAATCACGAATAAGGTTAGAACAACGCTCCAAAATGATTCTACACTTTAAATTAGGTTGTACACGCACTTAATTATTGTCCCGTAATGAAAAAATCCGGCAAATATCACTGTAAGTTAAAAACTAACGGCCAGCGTTTATTTGTCACAATTTAACCGATAAGACGGCACAGAACTTGTTGCCTTCACTTGTATAGTGCATTTGCATCACCAACAACTCGTTTTTTACTAGATTGTCACAAGATTCTCACTTTAACTAATTTAATGTATTTTTTTATTTACGATCGATGTTTACTTGCGCTCAGTAGCGCCCTCCCTCCAAATTTGTGGAGTGTCATTAAAAAATAGCAAACACTTGCATAGTACAAAAGTAACTAACTTTCGTCGCGATAGTGATGATTAGACGATCACATAGTGATAGTTATTAAGAAACATTTTAAACACAATTATTTGTGAAATCAATTGAATGTATACAATGTGCAGACAAATGGACACGTATCTCGCATTCCCGTCGTGGCGATGGTGGCTCGAGCGCCTCGTGGTACAGGGTAAAGTTGAGAGAATCAGAGCGCGAGAGTGAGTCTGTGAGAAGGACGTCTGCAGCAGAAAGGCAGCCATTAAACAAGAATGCCGGCTTATTGTTAGGCGAGCCACTAACAGCTAAACAACACTACGTTGTCAAAAAGTGCAACAACGAAGAAGAAGAACAAAATATTAAAAATAAGTCATAAATTACAGTCTATATGTAAACTGCGGACCAATGCTTTCCCTAATGATTTCCATGTGGGCTGATCCCTAGCAGCTGTCATCCATCTGCTACCGCCACCTTAACCAGATCAACCTATCCTGTTGGGGGTCGGCCTACGCTCGTTTTCCATTACGTGGACCCACTGTAGAACCTCCCGCCCCATCTATGTGCCCTGCTCCCTGCCACTTCAATATGCGAATCCTGTAAAAAGAACTACTTATATACTTACAAATTGTGACGTATACTAGAAATTACAGCGTAGAAATCCTGCGATGAAAGTTATTAAAAATAATCCTAGACACACATTATATAAACACCATTATAAAGATGAATAGGCGACTTTGGTACTTACTTTAGAATGGGCTGTCCATTTAATAGCTTACTTATTCAATAAAACAACTTTTATGAACTTCATAAAGAAGTTAAGCTCTTATTTAATAATCCATCAGCTCGTTTACTCACCTATACGATACATCCCTAGTTTTATTCCCCCATAAATTTCTAACGGCTTCATAGGAGACAGTACTGGACGTAGATCGATGGTCATACGTCACGCACTTCTGCATCAACCGCCAGCTTCCAAGATGGCCGCATGAGGCACACATACTGGATTCTGTTTGTGATAAAGGACGGATAGATAGGAAGCGTTTGCTGCTAGAGCATTTTATAGAAGAGTGTACAAGTAATGCAAGAAACGCAATATTTAGTTTTTTTTTACACTCGTCATCTAGACCCAAGTTAAGCGTGAAGCTTGTATATCATCATCAGTTCACTAAACATCCCACGAGCACGCTACTCGTTAAGACTGATAGGCCTTAGTCGTCCACGTGGGCCCAGTATTAATTGGCGACTTCACGACACAACGCTTGAATCTCTTCGCAGGCGTACGATGTTCCCGTAAGAGTCAAAGGTACATATAATTTCGAAATTTTTAAAATACATTGGAATGTGATGGGATTTGAACCTCCACCCGCCAAATAGGCAGGAAACCCAAACCATGAGCCATCCGGTGACTCATTGTAATAACACTATATATTGCAATACCCATTCCGAAAACGCATCTCAATGCCTTTGGGGAGTTTTGGAGGAATATTATTCCATCCAGCATTTCGTAGCATATCTTCCTTTTTATGGACGCAGATATATCCATTACGTCTTTTACTAACAGGCTCCGTGGTCGGAGCTTTAGTTTTAAATCACTACGTGATCCTAAAGTCCTGAATTTGGTTAAAATCTACACCACACACACATTATCACGTGAGTTTTCAGGGTGTCAATAATGCAGGGCGCCATGGAAGGTACATACTCAGTTCCTCGGCCCAGGTTTGAGCCCTGATTTACAACCATGATATAGTCAGTTGATCAAGGTTACAAAATTGTAACAAAAACGTTTAGTATTTTTTAAGAGCTGGGGTTCTTGGATAAATTATTGCCAAACACGAAGAATAACATGGCAACACACACTATTAACTGCACACAACACTAATTACACTTACACACTCACTAATACTACAATTTATCACTAATTAACACTACATTAAAAAAGCTAGAAGTTTCGACGTCTTTCTTCTTCGAGCTTTTCATAATTCGCAACATATCTAGACCATTCTAGACTCTTTTCTATTTGACAATTCACATGTCAAACTCTGTGGTGAAATGGTATTGTAAGCAGCTGTATTTAATTTAATTTTAATTACGTTAGTTCGTAACACTATTTATACACACACATCGTGATGACATCTTACTTAAACTACTGGATAAAACGTTGTTTTACTCCAGATTCTGGCCCTCTGCTTTCCTCATCCAGCCTCCACCAGCAAACCTTTGCAAGTCATCGGTGAATATCTGATTGTAAAAACATGTTTTAAACGAGATTTACACTATTGAATACATTTTTTTCGGAAGGATTTTTTGCTGCCTTCCTTATCACCATCGGGTAAATGGGTCTCAGTATAAAAATCAATACTCACTAATTTAATCACAAGTTAACTGCGTCTTGATTTTCCGGTGCTTTTCCGGGATCCATTGTTGTTGCCTTCCGAATTTACTTATCGAATTTCCGAAATTATATGTACCTACGTTTATTATTATTTAGATTGTGATCTCTGATTTACAACCTATTTGGTGTAGCGGTTGAAACGTCGGCTGCTACACCAAGCGTTCCGGGTTCGATCCCAGGGTCTGTTTGTAATGGTCTGGGTGTTTTCTGTGCATAATATGAATGTATTTACAAAAAAATGTATATAAGTATGTTGATCTGTTGATTAGTTCCCATAATGCAGGGTTCACGTTTAACTTGAGGCTAGATGGCGCTGTGTGAATGTCAGTGGATATTTATTTAGATGTACGTTTATTATTTTTTAGGTTGTAAGCCCTGATTTACCGCATTTATGCATTTGAGAGTTGTTTGAGAGCAGCAAAACTAGCATCACGTGTAAACACCTATGAGAACTCGACGGGCTAGTTTTGAAACTCATTTTAGAATTTGTATTACTAACATAGTTTTGATACGATTCATGTTTACTTGTTTAGAAGTGCATATTATGTATGTAGGAAATTGTTATATGGGTTTTATGAATCACTGAACACGGTCACACCTTATTAATGTCTTTAGTCTTGTTATCATCTATTTAAATTTATATAATACTTAACTGCTTAATAGTACTTTTGTAGATTATTATATTTTTACCAATACTTAATATGATAAAAATTGTAAATATAATTTGCTTTATATAATTATTTTGATTACAAATGATTCTGTATTAAACACAAATTTTTGTAAAGAGTAACTACGGAGTCTCTTGCTGGTATCTTCTCAGTGGAAAACTACCTCCCGAAGCAGTGGTAGCTTCATTTGACATTCATAAGTGATCTGGAAGGACCTAAACTGAATAAACTCTTTTCATTTTCATAATATTATGGTAAAAAAATGCTAAGGCAGCGTACTTAATCACGGACAGGTTGCATGCAGAGATCTTTCTCAAAGTTACAGCTAGTCTTGTTCATAAAAGGCATAAAAATATGATTAAGAACAGATCACAATTTATTATTTTTTATTTCTATATCTTTTCATTAATTTCACGCATCATCAGCTCATTAATCGTCTCCACGGAGGGGCACGAGCCTACCCTTAAATGGTGTACAGGCCTTAGTCGTTCACGTAGGCCCAGTGCAGATAGGCGTGCGCAGGATTCCTCACAATGACAACCCATCTAGTGTAAACAATGAGACGTCGACTATTATACCAAGGGTTTCGGGTTCGATCCCCGGGCAGTACATTGAAAAAAGATAAGGTTTGTAAAATTAGTTGTTTATTTTTATGAGCGTCGGTGGCTCATTAGTATAAATAAGTACATAATATGTATTTGTTACTTGATACTTTCTACACTCTAACACACTTTGTAACTTATAACGAAGTCTTACGCTACAAGAATATGATATCTTGTTGATAATGAATCCTCCACAATTATAAGTTTCTAGAACCGTATTATTATAGCAATGAACTTTAAACAAACAAATTCTAGTACACATTGGATTATAGATCGCTGCGTGATCCGGGGGTCATGGGTTCAAATCCTATGCGGATATGGCATATAAAAGTCACTTTTAGGAACAAAAAGCTTATTTATATTTCGTCGCTTTTTGTTAAACTTTTTTTGTACGGAATTAAATTATTTGTATTTACTAATATATTATATAAGAATTTTGTAACTAACCAATGGATCCATGTGTCTGAATAAATAAATATTATTATTATTTTTTCGAAATCCTTAAGTTTCACGGGCCAAATAGTGGCCCGGTCCTTTGGAAGGCATGTGTGGGGCCGAAGCCAACAGCACAGAGGCCTTTTTTCGAATGTTTAATCTTTGTAAGTGTTACACGTGGCGGATGCCATCACAGAATGCACAATATGATACAACCCATGATGACCCCCGCCAGGTGTAAAGATTTGTAAATATATGGAAACTACGATACTGGGCTATGGAATTGGGTTTTGGTGGACTGGATATATGGGCTATAGGGGAGACTACGGACGCCTGTCATTACACTAGTCTCACAGTAAAATAGGGACAGGCGGTGACTCGCCGCGGCTAGATGGGCCCCCAAATGGTCGCCTGCAGTGGGGCGACAGAGGGGCAACATGTGCGCTCGCGGCTAGGGGTGTCGAGAGGTGCGGCACCGATTTCACCATCGCGAGTAACTACGCAAGTCACTCGGTACGCCATTAGACACTTCCACCCAGTTCCGCCAGAGCATATAGCTCTGGCGACTCACTCCCGACGGCCAATGAAGGCAAGCGGGAGGTGGGGATCTGGTCCTCATGGGGTCCACTTCGCCCACCAACGGTGAGACGAAGGCGAAGACCAGAGACTTCCCCGGAGCACGGGACCGAGGTGCCGCCACACACCATCAGCTCGCCACAAGCTGCCCGACGGAGACTGATTGCACCGATGATACTAGCATAAAGCTAATACCACCAGCGGGCGATGGGGTCGTCACGTCCCTACGCGCATTATTATTATTATTTTTATTAAAATCGTTTATGGTATTGAAAGGGATAGATAGCTTGGCCGTCCCCTGACCAGATGGATGGATGACCTGGTTAAGGTGGCGGGTAGCAGATGGATGTCAATAGTCAACTGCTAGGAATTGGCCCGCGTGGAAATCATAAGAGGAGGCCTTCGTTCAGCAATGGACGTACTGGGCTGTTGATGAGAGGCTTGGAAAACTGGTTCTGGAAAATGACTCTATTTTCAACCTATTTTTAGAAATATAATTATAGCCATAATACATTAAGTTTCGCAAAGTCTCGGCTGGTTTTAGAATAACCACAAAGATAACCGCTAATAATGGTAATGACTTCATGCCGATGACGTTGATGGAAATGGGGTATGGCGCAGGATTTATTGATTAGTTCTTAGCCCATCAATCACTCTTGTTTTGCTTTACCTATGTTTGAACGAGAGATCACAGAGCAATATTGTGTTGAGCTTTTTAGATTTATTAAATTATCAAAGGTCTTTAACTTGCTTCTTATTCTTACCATTTTGGAATTTGTAGATTATGCCCCTTTACATACGTCAATTCTGTAAGGCGAATTTTCAAGATTACGGGTATAATTATTCATTCAACAGTAATTGTTGAATAATCCATACTAATATTATAAATGTGAAAGTATCTCTGTCTGTCTATCTGTCTATCTGTCTGTCTGTCTATCTGTCTGTCTGTTTGTTACGCTTTCACGCCTAAACGGCTGGACGAATTTTATTGAAACTTGGTATATTGATAGTAGGTAACGTAGAATAGGTTTTAGGCTACTTTTTGTCCCGTTTTCACCCCCCAGTTCCCTGAAATGGGGGTTGGAAGTTTGTATGGAACATTCAGCAATTTTTGTAGAACGCTGAATTTGGTATGCGGACTATTTGTCAGAATCGAAAAAATGTGGCATTTTTTTTTCAAAAATCCACCCCCAATCCCTTCAAATAGGTGAGGAAGTATTATGATACTTCCTTTATCCTTCCTTCCTTTATTGGATATGTCAATTTTTAGCAGTTTAAACGTAGATTTTATTGAAACTTGGTATGTGATAGAAAGTAACCTAGAATAGGTTTTAGGCTACTTTTTGTTCCGTTTTCACCCCCCAGTTCCCTAAAATGGGGGTTAGAGTTTGGTATGGAACATTCCGCAATTTTGTGTAGTACGACGCTGAAATTTGGTATGCGGACTATTTGTCAGAATCGAAAAAATATGGCATATTTTTTTTTTCAAAAATCCACTCCCAAACTCTTCAAATAGTAGAAAATCCACTCCCAACCCTTCAAATAGGGAAGTATCATATCCAATTTTTCGCAGTTTAAACGTAGATTTTATTGAAACTTGGTATGTTGATAGAAAGTAACCTAGATAGGTTTTAGGCTACTTTTTTTACAAGTAGAAAGCTAAAAATAAGTATGATGGCTATTTGTCATGAACAATAAATCTTGCATATTGAAGTTTTTTAATCGGCCTTAAAGCCTTAAAAAATAAAAAGAAGAAGCAGTGTTGCAGTGTTAAAATTATTCTGTTTTCGTTACCAAGAAAGTGATGGCTCCACTTTTCTGGTAACGAAAAAGAATAATTATGTTATCCCGAATTTAACGCGGGCGAAGCCGCGGGCAAAAGCTAGTTTATAATATATTGAATCTTGTTGTTGGGTTGTTGTTGAATGGAAAACGGACGTTTTATAATTTATGAAACGTAATTCACCTATTTCATACCTTAAGAATTTCAACATACTTTGCTAATCTCCTCCGTTCAAACTATCGCAGTTCACTGCAGGACATTGATCTTCCCCATTTTGTACCAGATATTCCTTGCTTGTCTTGTGGTCCTGTGCTTTCCTTATCCAGCTTCCATCCACGACCTCTCGAAAATCGTCTTTCCATCGACGGAGGGTTTCCTTCACTACGCATCTCTACTCCAAAACCAAGACGAGATCTCTACTCCAAAACTCGTCTATTACAATGACTCGTCTATAATAATGGACTACATGTTAATTTACTATTTTTTATTCGCTTATTCATATGTGTATAATCGCAATATTTGAACCTTAAAAATGTATGGAGTCATAAGTTCTTTGCCTATAGCTTAAGTAGAAAAAATACTTAAACTATTATAAAATACCTCGTGTACTTATCATAAGAAACAGTGTCCCTCTCAAAATTGCTGCGCCATTATTATGTAAGTCCTTCCATTATGTTATAATGTTCGCTCCATTCCACCGCCGTATGTTTCCATTATCAAACCGATTATAACCGGTTCACTTTGCTCCCGAGACATTTCGGTTGCGGCTGGCTGATGTATTGACGCCGTTGACGAGGGCCATTCGTAATGACAGCATTTGAATAGACGCCATTTTGGAATTTGTAGATTATGCCCCTTTGAATACGACAACTCTGTAAGGGGAATTTTCAAGATCAAGTTTAAGGGCTACTGTTTAATACGGGTATTTATAATTCATTAAATTTAATTGGTGGAGCGTCAGGGGCTCAATGGACTGTTGCTTTCTTACCGGGAGGGCGCAAGATCGAATCTTGCTACTTACCAATGTGTTTTCGAATTTTCGTAATTATATGTCCGTTATCCGACGCTGTTACGGTGAAGAGAAACATCGTGAGGAATCCTGCGCACGCCTGCGAGGAGATTCAAAGCTTGTGCGTGAAGTCAGCCAAACCACACTGGGCCCGCGTGGACGACTAAGGCCTATACGGGTAGGCTCGTGCCCCTCGGTGAGGACGTTTAATGAGCTGATGATGATGAATATTTTATTTAATACAAAATTCGTCCTAACAAAAGCGACAAAAGAGAAAGATTTCTATATATTGAAGTAAGTAATGCGCGTATACTTCTAACTGCAATTCATTTCTATATAAAACCTATTTATTACCATATAAATACATTCTGTTCCAAATGTATGTTATTTTCACGAATATTAATAGGAAAACCAATGTCTGCCATCCATTTTGGAATACCAGCAAAGATATGAAAGGAAATATTACGTTACTCAGGGAAAATATTGACTTTTACGTTTCGGGTTTCCTTTGCCATATTAATGATAGAATGATAAGTCGCTTTCCGAAAATTAGCCTAGTCGCTAATGGACTACATGTTTATTTACTATGTTATATTCGCTTATTCATATATGTATATGTATAATCGCAATATTTTAACCTTAAAAATGTATGGAGTTATAAGTACTTTGCTATAGCTTCATCATCATCATCATTACAGCCCAATTATGTCCACTGCTGAACGAAGGCCTCCCCTAATGATTTCCACGCGGACCGATCCCTTGCAGTTGACATCCATCTGCTACCCGCCACCTTAACCAGATCATCCGTCCATCTCGTTGCGGGTCGGCCTACGCTTCGCTTTCCGTTACGTGGACGCCACTCGAGAACCTTTCCGCCCCATCGGCCATCGGTTCTACGCACTATGTGCCCTGCCCACTGCCACAGCTATAGCTTAAGTTGGAATAATTGTTATAGATACTAATATTAAGTCAACTATTCCGCAATGCTTAAAGACAAGTCTTTGAGCAATGCGTCCTACCCGGGCTAACATACGCAGCTGAGACATGGACACTCACTGCGGGATTGGTTCGCAAATCGAAATGGAGCGAGCTATGCTTGGTGTCTTTCTTAGGGATAAGATCAGAAATGATTTAATCCGTTAGAGAACTAAAGTTAAAGCCCGCCGGATCAGCAAGTTGAAGTGGCAGTGGGCTGGTCACGTATGTCGCGGAACCGATGGCCGTTGGAGCAGACGAGTTCTGGAGTAGAGACCGCGTCTTGGCAAGCGTAGCGTAGGACGCCCTTCGGCCCGATGGACCGACGACTTGCGAAAGGTCGCTGTTGGAGGCTGGATGAAAAAAGCGGAGGCGTCAAACTTTATAAACTACTAGCTTTTGCCGCGGGCAAAAGCTAGTAGTTTATAAAGTTTGACGACCCATTTGGTGTTGCGGTTGAGACGTCGCCTGCAACACCAATTTTTGATCCTCGGTCAGTACAAATATTTGCGTGCATGAACATGTCTGTTTGTAATGGTCTGGGTGTTTTCTATGTATGATATGTATGTATTAACAAAAAAAAAATATATAAGTATGTTTATCCGTTGTTCAGTACCCATAATACAGGCTTCACGCTTAACTTAGGGCTAGATGGCGATGGTGTGTGAATGTCAGTGGATAAAAAAAGCAATTCAATACTTTATCGCTGTATAAATGCAGGTACAATGGTTTGAATAGTGGCCAAAACCCAATCAGATTCTGTAATAATGGCGCAGCCATTTTTAGAGGGACACTGTTTCTTATGATAAGTACATCAGGAACTTAATATTAGTCTCTCTCTCTTCAACCTATCGCAGTCCACTGCTGGACATAGGTCCCTATTTTTTGCCAGATATCCCAGTCCTCCGCTTTCCTTAACCAGCCTCCACCAGCGACCATTCGCAAGTCGTCGGTCCATCGGGCCGGAGGGTGTCCTAAACCAACCCATTGGAATATTATAATACATTCTTTAACTTGATGCAATATTTGCTAAAGATAATGAGTATATAAAGATAATGCAAAATAAAAAATTTCAATAGATATAATTTATTTGTTGGATAAATTATTTTATAATTACCAATAGAAAAAAGCCACGCACACAATTTTGCAATAATATTTCCTGACCGGTTCGTGTGATTTAAAAAAAAACAATAAAAAAAACATTCTGAGCTTGCTCAATCAACTGATCAAATATTTAAATTTAATTATAAATCGAATGAGAAATAAAGTAAACAAAAGCTGTTTTAGACGGTGGCGCATAAAACGACCGATTTAAAAAAAATATTTCGTCGTGTTGAGCGTCGGTGGCTCAATGGTGTGGACTGTCGCCTTCCTACCGGTAGGGCTGAGGTTCAAATCCCGACACGTACCAATGTGTTTTCGAATTTTCGAAAATATATGTACGTTACCTGACGCTCTTACGGTGAAGGAAAACATCGTGAGGAAACCTTCATGCACGCCTGCGAAGAGATTCGAAGGTTGTGTGTGAAGTCGTCCAATCCGCACTGGGCCCGCATGGACGACTAAGGCCTAATCACTCTATACCTAGGTAGGCTCGTGCCCCTCGGTGGGGACGTTTACTGAGCTGATGATGATGAAAAAAGTATTTTGAAAATGAAATCAATTTATGTAAATTAATAAATGGGAACCCTTTATTAAGTTTTATTACAATTGCTATTTTCATATTTTAAGTTATTATTTATTTTCTTTTTAGCTATTTTTTTTGCTTTTAAAGAGGTGTCGTAGAATTAAATGATTTCATCTAAAAATTGTACTTGATTCCCAAAGACAAACCCTCAAATTCAATTCACCCGATTTCATTCAAACATCTTCATTTGTGAGCGACGACTAAAGATTGAGGAAGGTTTTCAATAATCATATTGAGGGTTTTTGGAAAAAATAGAAATAGTCCGAGGAAAAGGAAGGAATGATAGAATAGGGACAGGCTTATGAATGCAAATTTGACGGTTGATCGAGGTAAATGAAATGAAAGTTACATAGCGCGACCCAATATTGACAATTGTGGCGGCCATGGGAAGTCGAAGGATACTTAGGTATAAAATACCATAAATCTATTTGCAAAGCATAAAATAATCAGTTTGAGGACTTATACAAACCACCAGTAAAAGATTAAGATGACATTCATGAAATTAAAATTTTAATTTAAAATGACAAATACCGGTACTCACTTTTTGTGTTTTCAAAAAAATTCTAAATTCTTTATTCAATCTAGGCTTACAAAAAGCACTTATGAACGTCAAAAAATATAATAAAAAACAATTAAAAATACTAAACTAAAAATATGAATTTTGATGCTTTGAAAAAAGCGCTTCAGTGGTTTGGCCTGTTTAATTTGACAAAAAAAACAATTGGTACGCACTGATTAAATTTTGTAACACTTATTCTTTGGTTTAACTCGTTTAGCGATTTGTGCGATGAAAAAAACATTTTTGAGTTTCAGTTCGATGAATCTATGTATGGGAAACCCCAAAATATATTCTTACAAAGTTAGAATAGTGCAGTGCTTATAGTTTCGGAGACAAAGGGTGTGACATACGGATGGACAGACAGACTTGGCGAATCTGTTAGGGTTCCGTTTTTTGCCATTTGGCTACGAAATCCCTAAAAATACACGCAAAATAATTTATGAATCATCTTCATCAGCTCATGAAACGTCCCCACCGAGGGGCACGAGCCTACCCGTACAGGGTGATTAGGCCTCAATCGTCCATGCGGGCCCACTGCGGATTGGACGACTTCACACACAACCTTTGAATCTCTTCGCAGGCGTGCATGAAGGTTTCCTCATGATGTTTTCCTTCACCGTAAGAGCGTCGGATAACGTACATATAATTTCGAAAACACATTGGTACGTGGCGGGATTTGAACCTCAGCCCTCCCGGTAGGAGGGCAACAGTCCACACCATTGAGCCACCGACGCTCTAATTTATGAATGCATAAGTAAAATAGCAATTCATAATTAGTGAACACTATCCCACCACCTTCCCATGGCCTGACTCAACCTTCCGGTTATATAGGCCTAAGCACGGGAGGTGCGCGCGGAACCATTAGTGAACAATTGAGATTACTTGGAACGAATGAAATATTTTTCGAACACGTAAAAGCTAGATGGAAATCAAACAAAAAAGCTAATATTTATACAAGCTGATTGAAATGACACTCTATAAATATCACATTGAGCACCTCACTTCAGGTCTCCAATTCCGATAATTTTAAAATGCGCTTATAGTGTTATTAGTGTCTCAATAGTAAATTTGTTCACTCATTCTGTTTTATGGTAGATTTAAATTGAAAATACCAATAGATAATTCATTTCACCATACGATAATTATCATAATCAGTAAAATTACCGGGTACAAGAGAACTAACTTCTGTTATCTTGGTTGACGGTCGCAGTGTGGCATTGATGGAGAATAACAACTGTTTATCAGGTGCTGGTCTCAATTTATGCCACTCTGTCATAGCAAGCGTATTACTTACTATCAGGTGAGCATCCAGACGGACCTGTACATTTTGTAACATAAAAAAATAAATAATAGCAAAGTTGTACCCGAATACTCTAACTGATTGTAGTGTCCTTATGGTGTCGTAGGATCAAGTCTCTCTCTCTCTCTCTTCAACCTATCGCAGCCCACTGCTGGAGATAGTTCCCCCATTTTGTGCTAGATATCCCGGTCCTTATTCCTCGTCCAGCCTCCACCAGCGACCTTTCGCAAGTAATATAATAATAATATTTATATAATTTAGGGTGCTTATATTTTAAATTTCATTTTTAGCTTTGTATTTATCCATAATCATTTAAACATATATATTTATTTTATTTTTGTACACACTTGCCTACTTTCTACTTTGTTTCCTTTTGTTTTGGCCAGCTGGAACAATGATGTAAAAAAGTATGGATTCGTGATATGCTCACAAAACAAAAGGAAAAAGTGTTCCGAATGCAGTGACAGCACACATACACATATATCGAATTTCGAACACATTTACCTAAACAAAATAGTACAAACTGTACTCTCTTCGGCGGTTCGTTTTTAAGACACGGATGGCGTATCTATCTTTATATATACAGAATATCATTGAGCTGGAAGAAATTTCATTGTGAAATAGGCTGTGCCTTTGTACGTACTTTTCCATGTTTATCGTGTTTCGTATTATCTGTGTGTGCATAAATTGTTAAATAAACAAATAAATTAGCAGAATTGAAGCCCAGTACACTCCATGCATGAGTTTAACGGCTCAGTGATTGACGGAGGTGTCCTCTAATTAGGGGTGCGTGATGTCGAATTTATGGACTGTGAAGTCAAAGGTGGGGCCTTGGATCGAAATTAGTAATCCTCAGCTTTGTCATTGACAGTGATAAATTGAAAACAATTATTAGCTGACGAATATTTATGGCTGTATATATTTCAGTTTCGCTGATAATAAATATTATCCACTGACATTCACACAGCGCCATCTAGCCCCAAGTTAAGCGTGAAGTCTGTATTATGGGTACTAAACAACGGATAAACATACTTATACAATTTTTTTGTAAATACATACATATTATACATAGAAAACACCAAGATCATTACAAACAGACTTGTTCATGCACACAAATTTTTGTTCTGCCCGGGGATCGAACCCGGAACCCTTGGGGTTGCAGTCGACCTCTCAACCGCAACACCAAATGGGTCATCAAAATGTATACGATTAAAATACTTCTTTGTATATTATGTATGTATTTACAAAAAATATATAAGTATGTTTATGCGTTATTCAGTATCCATATTACAGGCTTCGACTTAGTTTGTAGCACAGACATCAGAATATACAATTAGACTGGACAAGCCGCCAAGTTTATAGGCAGTCCCAGTGTCGCAATTTCTTTTCGGTTCTTACCTGTGAAAAGTTATTATATTTCTTGGTAAATTTACTGATTTATCGCGATGATGGCATGTTACAATTGCACAGGATGGCATTTTGGAAAAAAACGGTAATTTCTTTTAATATTCGTGCGTCTTGACTCGTCTCACAAGCGTAAACTGGCAGCCAGTGTATGCTCGTTGAGCTTACATTTGTCGCACTTTAAACGCGGCTTGCCCCATCTCCTGTATTGGGAAATCTGTGGTTTGTAGCTAGATGACGATGTAATGTCTGTGGATATCTATTTTATTTATTTAAAGACCGACTACAAAAAATATGTCTATTTTTTCCGCGTCCTCGAGTGAGTTGGTAATTTGATGGATTACTCATAACAATAGCTACACCACGTACATTTTTGTATTGATGAAAAATTACGATTTTCACGAGTAGGAACTTATTTTTAAAAGTTGCCGATATTTTGGATTTCACCCTGTTAACAGGGAAATAAAAATATACTCTCGTAATTCATCATCATCATCAGCTCATTAAACGTCCCCACCGAGGGGCACGAGCCTACCCGTATAGGGTGATTAGGCCTTAGTCATCCACGCGGGCCCAGAGCGGATTGGACGGCTTCACACACAACCTTCGAATCTCTTCGCAGGCGTGCATCAAGGTTTCCTCACGATGTTTTCCTTCACCGTCGTCAAGAGCGTCGGATAACGTACGTCGTCAAGAGCGTCGGATAACGTACATATATTTTTCGAAAATTCGAAAATACATTGGTACGTGTCGGGATTTGAACCTCAGCCCTCCCGGTAGGAAGGCGACAGTCCACACCACTGAGCCACCGACGCTCTCACTCTCGTAATTATTAGTTTAATATAGTATGACGAAGGAGTTCCATACTTGAAATCGATTACCCTTTCTCGAATAACAAATATTTGCAAAATCTTTCCTCAGAAAACCATAAAATAGACAAATCATTAGCATGGATACTGAATCTTCTTTATGTGGGTAAATGTACCTTCTACGATATCACTTGTATCTCGTGACATAGTTACAAATAAGTTCGACATCATTATGCTCCTTTGTGTGGAGCGTCGGTGGCTAGTTCGTGTGGATTGTTACCTTCCGATCTAAAGGGCGCAGGTTAAAATCCCGCCGCGTACCAATGTCTTTTCGAAATTTGTAAATTATATATTATACCTTTATCCGACGATCTTACGGTGAAGAAAAACATCGTGAGGAAACCTGCGCATGCTTACGAAAAAGTTCAAAGGTTTTATGCATGAACATGTCTGTTTGTAATAATCTGGGTGTTTTATGTATAATATGTATGTATTTACAAAAAAATATATACCGTAACTACAAGCTCGTCGCTTCATATGGGGTTAGATGGCGCTGTGTGAGTGTCAGTGGATATATATTTATTTATTTAACAAAATGTAATAGTGTAGTTGATATTCCAAATAAAATAAATGAAATAAAATTATTGTAAGCCTAAATTAATTGAACGGATGTTTTACTTTGACTTAAGTCCACTTCGGAACGAATGTCTCTCCTTATGCACACGCGCACAAGTTTCTCGTGCCTTTATAAAGAAAACCATAAGAAAACAAACAACGATTTATCATTTTATTTACCATCCTGTCAAAATGAGAAATTAGACCACAGGAATGTAGGTTGTTTTCTTCCAGTTCGCTGAGTTCGCTTTTAAAACTCTACAAATTGACATTGTAATTGGAGTCATATTTAAAGTTATTGTACTCAATCGTAGAAACTATTTTTGTTATTCCGTTTTGTTTAAATGCCGTAGTTTTTTTGCTGTGGTTTATATATGCCAAAAGTTAGCCATCACATCGGGTGGGTCACCCAGTGGTAAATAGGAACTGTCGAATATATCAAATGATCGCGTAAATAATCAGGAGTTATCTTTACCTAGTTGTACAATGTGAAACAACAGCCAAACACAAACAACCACAAATTTATTAACCTTTTTGTAAACTGTGAATCCCAAATTTGTATATCAAATTTATGGGAAATTTTAAAAAATACTCAGGCGCGAATGGGTCATTTTAAGATACCTTTCATTATTACATTCCGTACCGGAATTCCCGACCTTTCCGATAGGAGCGCGATGGTCGGTGTTGTGTAAGTGATTTAAAGCCGAAAAGGGATAACATCCCGCCAGATTGACACTTAGCATGATCTATACGCTCTGAACCCTCCACAGGGAAATACGCTTTGAAATAATTTTAAATAAAATATAAATATCCACTGACATTCACACAACGCCACCTAGGCCCAAGTTAAGCGTGAAGCCTGTATTATAGGTACTAAACAACGGATAAACATACTTATAAACATTTATGTAAATATATATATATTATACATAGAAAACTCCCAGACCAATACAAACAGACATATTCATGCACACAAAATATGTTTGTACTGCCCGGGGATCGAACCCGGAACCCTTGGTATAGACGCCGACGTCTCAACCATTACACCAAATGGGCCGTCGTAAAAATATTAATATTTTTTTTTACAAACTCCTACGATTTTCGAAATACTTTCGGTATCTCAAGGATCCCATCGGATCCTGATTTAACAATGAAGCCAAGTGCGAGGCACTAGCTTCCAAATTAATGGAATCTTCAAAGTCAGTAACAATCATACAAAAAGAGATACAAATTGAGAATGTTCTCCTTCGAAGACGAATACTACTTGTCAAAGTACAACAATGTATTGTATAAGCTAAGGTATTCCTCAATTATTTAAAAAAAAAAAAAAAAATACATTGTTGACATTCCTTAATTATTATTTTTTTCAACATTCAATATTATCTGACATGTTAAAAACATACTAACTTTTATTAATAATTTGACGTAATTATAATGTATTGTTGACTATTAGTGACCATTTATTATTATTGTATCCATGTACTTGGCAAATTTTATATGTCTCGCAATGTTTTCTTTGTTCAATCTTCTATGTATGCCATAATGACGTCTTGGGAAACTGTAAGTTGTTGTGGATTTATGAAATAAATAAATAAATTCGGTTATTTAGGATCAACCCACAAATAAGCAAAAAGCCTGCTTGATTCGTAAAAAGGGAAGACTGATTTACTCTCCGGGTTATACTACTTCGCCGATACGCCGTATATTATACGATCCGGAATTCAACTTATCGTATATGTTAAAATTGTAAATAAACAATTTTGTTATTAAAATAAAAGACGCAAGTAAGGTATTTCTTCGAGATTATTATTGAGCATGATAATATATTTTAGGTTACGAAGGTAAATCTTTACAGCATAGCAAAGCAGCATACCTTTAAAGACCTATAAAAGTCCGATATGTTGGAGTTAACAGCATGTAGATGCAAGCTCCAATTGCATAACCAATGCGATCTCGGGCCTGTACAAGTTTCTGTTAAAATGTTTGGTTTACTATGTTTAATACTACAAACATTTGAGTTGCTGGATGTAATTTAAATAAAGTGCGGTAAAGAGGCACAGAAAGATATTATATTTGAGATAGGAGATATGATCGCGTCACCACAAAGCTCAATGATTAATGTACAGGATACAAATTTACCATTGGCAAAATGTTTCTAGATGATAATAATAACTGATGCTTGTATATTTGGACTATATTAGTGACATTTCCTAGTAATATTTAAAACTAGCGGACACTATAGACTTCGTTCTGTCTAAAGATTGAATGTGGTATTTTTTGTTCGTGCCAGATCCATAAACTTATTAAGCACAAATTATCTATTTATGTTCTTTTCCAGGCGTTGAGTTATACGCTTACAAACATAATTTGCGATTATTTTTAATATTATAGGATAGATAAATAACTACAATGACATAAATTGGGCCAGTTTTTACAAAAAAAAAAGAAAACCAACAAACATGCATGACGTATAATTTCCATAAGTTTGGGACATCATAAAATGCTATGGAAAATTAAGTTATAATCAGAAATATTTTTCCTACAAAAGTCCATTATCCTCTTTGATCATATCAGCTGCTTTTTCGCCAATCATAATTATAGCTGGATTTGGGTTGTACTTTTATATCAGCTTACACTGCATCCGCCACTCTTAATTTGCCAATGCCCAGAACACGAAGTCTGCTATCCACAACTTTGCCCATAGAACACGTCCCTGTGTAGTGAAAAAGACTTGCTGACATACATGTTACAAATCGTCTCCAATAATTTTTACTCTTTGGATTCAACCCGTCTACACAACTTGGCTTAAAAAGCTCCGCATCAGCATTTTTGAAAAATGACGAACGTTCAATTTTGCGAATCTTTTTGTATTTGACGTAGTTATTTAGATCATCATTCTTGCCATCTCTCAAGTCAATATTGGATTCGTTCTGAATCTTTATTTCTCAATAAACTTCACCTCGCGTATTTGGTTGTTTTAAACAGCAGCGTCAATAATGCTTGCTTCCCTTGAGTTTTTTCGTATAGTTCTTGACAGATTTTGGTGTCAAAACCAAATGCAACTGCACAAAACCTAACAACTGCATCCGCATTCATTATTACACTAATCGTCTGATAATCAGGAAATGGTTGCTTTTTGTCTATCGTCACTAAGCCTGCTATCATCGGGCTTGGAAATTCGTGTGGATTTACAGGTACTGAAGATGTAACATTAATATTGTTCATTATATGCACTAGTATTAGTGTGGTGTGATCCTGAAGATTTTGCCCCACCGGTAAATTTGACAATACTGGAATACGTAAACTCTTCAAATGTTTTTCAGGACCTATGCCTGACAACATAAGCAATTGTGGAGAATTTAAAGCACCCGCTGACAAAATAATTTCCAAGTCTGCATAAACTCGAATGGCTTCATTGCTTGCGTTAAGTAATTCCACGCCAATAGCATTTTTACTATCGTCAAAAAGAATCTTTGTTACCAGTGCATGTTTTAATACGAATAAATTTTTACGCTCTTTTACAGGTGACAAAAATGCTTGAGCTGTACTTTGACGAACTCCGTCAGCTATAGTAAACATAGGTTCTGTGTAACCTAAAGTGTTGTTTCCGTTTAGATCTAGTACAACATTACGTCCGACTTCTTCAAAAGCCTGAAGATATGGTTTAGATTCATCTTTCCGCGGTTTTGTTACCCCCAAATAACCAGACGATGAATGAAAAGATGCAAATTTTGATTGCAACACTTCTTGGTCGTTTCTTTCACTCTTTTTGAAATATGGCAAAACGTTTTCGTAGTTCCACGATTCATCTTTAGATAACTTTGCCCAAGAATTAAAATCATTCGGATCACCACGCAAATATATCATGTAGTTCAGGCTACTAGATCCACCAAGCATTTTCCCTCGAGTTGCTTTATAAACGTTATTCACATGGCAATTCGACCATGAACCGTCATCAGTTGTCGTATAGTTCCAGTCGATGGCAGTATTGGACATTATTCTCATCATACTTGGTAGCTGTAATGCAAAAACATTATTATTATGAAATAGATAATCCGTATGATGGAAAGGGAATATAAACGATTGTACTTAAAAAAGATCCCATATTACTGTAAACTGGTTACGTAGAGGTGTTAATCGACTAAATATTGGAACGATCTCCCTGTTCTGTTAGAAACCTAAATGTGACTGGTAGAGTCGCTTTAAAACGAAGCATGACGGTTGTTAATAGCGTTTCAGATTGTTTTTGAACTCACACCTCCAATTCCATTATTCCTATTGACACTCAAGTTGTAAAAACTCTATGCTGATATTAAAAGAAGGTATCTAAAAAATCACTATTATTCAGGTTTCTCTGGCAATGGCTCAAAATCAGTGATTCTCCCTTATAATTAATGTAACACAGAGCTATTGCCATACTATACTGATGCATCATGTATGTGAAAATAGCATGAAAGTATCATCTTATTAATGTCATTTTGTATACTTACAACTGATTCCATGGGGGGATCTCCACCAGCTTCTATTAAAAGTACTTTGGTTGTAGGGTTTTCTGACAATCTGTTTGCTAAGACGCTTCCAGCTGAACCCGCACCCACTATTATAAAATCGAAACGGTCTCCATCTATTAGACAAAAAGATTATTATTTTATCTCTTACTTTTATTTATTTTAATTGGTTATTGTATTAGATAAATTGTTTATCTAATTCTACACCAAATAATTTATTTAGGACGTGTCAAAATGTGATTGTTTTTGCGGTTTCATTGTATAATATCAAAGAACATATCAATATCTCCAAAAAACTTTGCGATTTCAGATGTCCAACTATTATCTTTTCAACCTGTCGCAGTCTTCTGCTGAACATAGGTCTCCCTCATTTTGCACCAGATAAAGCGGTCCTCCGCTTTTCTCATCCAGCCTTAATTAACCTCCATCTTTTATAGTACGTACTAAAATTAGACCCGTCCAAATCCATCCAGCTTCGAAAATTACTCGGAACAAACAGATTTATATTATTTTTTATATTTGCATATGTAACGTATATTAATATGCAAGAAGAAAAAAAATTATTTCAATATTACTAACAGATACTTAAATTTTATTTATATTTAATAGATTCATCATCATCATCACAGCCTAAAATGTCCACTGCTGAACGAAGGCCTCCCTTAATGATTTCCACGCGAGCCGATCCCTAGCAGTTGACATCCATCTGCTACCCGCCACCTTAACCAGGTCATCCGTCCATCTGGTTGGGGTTATAATTTCCCATATATTTAA
Source organism: Leucinodes orbonalis (assembly GCA_019425675.1). Classification (NCBI taxonomy): domain Eukaryota; kingdom Metazoa; phylum Arthropoda; class Insecta; order Lepidoptera; family Crambidae; genus Leucinodes; species Leucinodes orbonalis. The sequence continues at coordinate 36,140 of PQWD01001490.1, read as the reverse complement.
CCACTCGCTCCTCTCCAGTTTCTTTCCTACTATATGAAAGGATGCTCATGTTATACTTCCTAAAAAAACGAATCCTGTATCTTTATCAGAGTACCTATTTTCATTCTTCCGTTCCTGGCTAAAGTTTGAAAAACTGGTTTTCGTCCCGGTCATAGTACGACAACAGCTCTAGTAAAAATTACTGAAGATATTCGGCGTGGCATGGATTGCAGAAGTTTGACAGTGTTGGCGTTGCTAGACTTTAGCAACGCATTCAATACTGTTGACTTTGAAATACTCCTTGGTTTATTGCAAACTCTTAACATTTCTCCAGCGGTGCTTGACTGGTTTCACAGTTACTTGCATGGACGACGGCAACGCGTTCGTGTTGATGATTCGTTCTCAGCATGGCGTGAAATTTCTGCTGGCGTTCCGCAAGGTGGCGTTTTGTCCCCTCTTCTTTTTTCTATTTTTATTAATACAATTACTCCTAATCTATCCTCTTTCTACCACCTATATGCAGACGATCTTCAAATTTATTCACAGGGTTGCCTTGATAATATTCACGAAGTTGTGCAGGCCCTAAATGCTGACTTAGCCCGAGTTTAGGAGTGGAGTGAGGCTTTTGGACTCAAGGTTAATCCTAACAAGACCCAAGTCATTGTCATCGGCAGCTCGGGGTTGGTTTCACGCGTAAATTGGGGTACAATGCCAGCAATTCTGTTCGATTGAATTCATGTACCTTACAGTAAAGTCGTGAAGAATCTTCTTTTCTTCCTCTTTCTTGTCTTTTCCTTGACAGTACTTTGTCCTGGGATAAACAGATTGGTGAAGTGAGCAGGAAAGTGTATGCGATCAGCAAGTTCTTGTACAAGCTCTGTTACTGCCTGTCCTCGATTACGCTGACTGTTGCTATCCAAACATTAGAGAAACTTACCTGAACAAACTTGAGCGTCTTCAAAATTTTTGCATTCGTATCATTTTGGGCCTGCGTAAATTTGACCATGTCTCACAATTCCGTGCTCAATTTTATTGGTTAACCATACGTCGTCGTCGCGATCTTGACATCCTTTCACTTCTTTACTCCATTTTATTTAATCCTTGTTCACCTCCTTACCTCAAACTTCAATTTAATTTCCTTCCAACTACAATGAGTGCTAATCCTCGATCTTGCCGTAAACTTCATCTAAGTGTTCCTCTTCATTGTTCTAGTTATTTTTCGAAATCCTTTGTTGTCCGCTCAATTCACCTTTGGAATTCCCTTCCCATGTCTATTCGTGAATCTCAATCTTTACCTATTTTCAAATCTCGTGTTAAAACTCACTTCTTGTCTCTGACTCATCTTTGACTTAACCTTTTGTACTCCTTTCTGTCTCTATTGTATAATATGTATGATATGTTAATTGATCTATCAATATTATTGTATGTTTTTGATTGTTTTTCGTCTTTTTATTATTTCTAACTTGCACAATATTTGACTCACTTTTTTCTACAATTTATATTTATTTTCCTCTCTCGAAGGTTGTCTGGAAGAGATTGCTTTATAGCGATAAGACCGCCTTAATTGTACTACTGTTCTGTTCCTCCGTGTATTGTGTTTTTCTTTTTCTTTGTGCAATAAAGATTATTATTATGTGCCCTGCCCACTGCCACTTCAACTTGCTTATCCTTTAAGCTACATAGCTTCACCGGTCACCATAGTTCTCCTACGGGATATCCGTAGGAAAACTAGGGTTTTCGTTTCGGATTTTATCGCGTAGGGAAACACTTAACGTAGCCCTCTCCATAGCACGCTATGGAGAGGGCTATGTTAGAGAGGGTGGCTCCCTCTCCTCTCTATTTTTAATAGATTATATCAGGAATACTTATGCACACAAATATTTTACCTTGAACAGTTGCTTGTTGTGGGAAACGATATGAAGTGAGTTGGAGCAACGCCAGAACTGCCAATGCATTTTGTGTAGAGTTCACTGATGCTAGTGCCCTTTGTACATCCATATCTGACGACAGCACCTGAAACTTATTTTTTCATACTTAATAGATTTGTATGTCATAAGTGAACGGGACGGTCAGTTCGCTCACCTGGTGGTAAGTGATATACCTGACCATGACAGATGCACTAATGCTCTATTTAGAAAGAAATGTTTTATAATCTATATTTTTTATTATATAAGTTGTAATGCAGATTGATAGCTGACGGCATCCAAATCCAAATATCAAAGCCTGTATTCTAGAATAAGCCTGTATTCTTTCTAACTGTATTTAAGTAAAGATCAATGCTTAAGTCTCGAAGCATTGATCTTTACTTAAATACAGTTAGAAAGGGAAGCCCGTATATAGTGCTATCTCTTTCTAACTCTATTTAAGTAGAGATCAACGCTTAAGTTTCTTTTAAAAACACGGGCCTAACTGTAATATAAACTATACAAAGTAATCCAACACTTGACAAATAGGATGGTGTTATATATTTGTATATATGTCTGTCTATTCACCCTATCGCAGTCCACTGCTGGACATAGGTCTCCCCCATTTTGCGCCAGATATCCCGGTCCTCTTTTCTCATCAATCCTCCACCAGCGTCCTTTCGCATGTCGTCGGTTCATCGGGCCGGAGGGCGTCTTACGCTACGCTATATCTATGTATTTCTAATGAATTATTAAAATAATAGAATATTTAAAAAAAAACAAATCCTTACTGAATTTCTTGTCGGATTCTTTACAGCTTATGTTGAATTAAAAAACTTAAAATACGTAACCGAACCTTTGTATTATGTAAGTCTTAATTACACAGATGGGTTTTGACTTTAATTACCTAAACATGTAACTCAAAATGTACTTACGAAGGTCTGTTACACTAGTTTAATCAACTATAATTACTAATTATTTTATGTTCAGCGCGGTGGTATATGTTCTAAGCGGTAACATATCTAATTAGCTATTATAATTTATGCCTGTCTACAATACAGGGTAGTATTTTAATAAATATTGAGAGAATATTCCTGAGACTTAATATGGAGTTTTACGATAACTTTGTTGTATCAAACTTATTTTTATTTACAGCGTGATATCCTTTTAAAAACTCCTTTATTGAAATAGAAAATCATTAGTTTTGCTTGCTTATCCAGCTTATATTCAAAATTGTTTTATTTATAACAAACCTAGTTTACAACAAATTTCGGTAATAATCCTTTTAAGTACAAGAGTACCTGTTAAGGTTATGTAAGAATAGCACAAGGGTAATATTATAACAAGAAAAAGCGTATGTATGGTATGTGTGTGTGTGTGCGTGCGTGCGTGCGTGCGTGCGTGCGTGCGTGCGTGCGTGCGTGCGTGCGTGCGTGCGTGCGTGCGTGCGTGCTGCGTGCGTGCGTGCGTGCGTGCGTGCGTGCGTGCGTGCGTGCGTGCGTGCGTGCGTGCGTGCGTGCGTGCGTGTGTGTGTGTGTGTGTGTGTGTGTTATATTTGTGTGTGTGTGTTGTTGCACGGATAAAAAATATGTTTCACTATGAATAACCTATACTCCCAGATTACAACAACATTGATATTGTTATGTGTTCTATATATTACTTGAGATGATATTTTTGATTTCATTACCTTATTGTGGTTGTAATAGCAAGAAATCTATAATGTTCGGGTTCAACTCTCGGGCAGTACATAGATTTGTGTACATTAACATCTCTGTTTGTATTAGCTGGATGATTTTATTGTATTTACGTATATACAAAAGAATATATTCATCTTGTCTTTAGAATCCATATTCCAAGCTTAAGTCCTAGCTAAAATTGGAACTGGGTGCCGTTGTTAATATATATGGATAATTGAGGTTATTTTATAATTATTTACTACAACCCTGTATATGTAAAATAAATTTCTAAAGACCTCCATAAACACTTGTGTAGGTATTGAATGTATTTGTACAAAAGTCCGCGTGTGAACAAGACATGTATGTTGAAAACAACCGTACTAAAATGTTTGGTAGGCAAAGGAATTTGTCAAATATCCAAAGAATATGGATGTTCGAAAAATATTATCTCGAGACCGTCCATGCTTTAGAAGGTTGTTAAAGTCGTAATTTTTACGGCTGCTATCCTAGGCTGGTATTTGTTAAAACAACAATCAATCTTTTTCAGGCTCCGAGGCATTCGCGGCACAGATGGTTACAATAATTGTACAATTATTATCGTACAATAAAGTCTTGCACTTTTGTGTTTCGGGTGAGGCACTGTAGCTAGTAAAATTACCGGGTATAACAGACCTACGAGTAACATCTGTTGTCTCAGGTGACAGGCACAGTGCGGCATTGCTGGAGAATAATAACTGTCTATAACTGTTGGTCTCCGTCAATGCCGCTCTGTCATGGTCAGGTCATCCTCCTGGCGTAAACACAATTACAATTAGATGAGCGTCCTGGCCGTTCTGAACACTTTTAACATAAAAAACACATCATCATCATCAGCTCATTAAACGTCCCCACCGAGGGGCACGAGCCTACCCGTATAGGGTGATTAGGCCTTAGTCGTCCACGCGGGCCCAGTGCGGATTGGACGACTTCACACACAACCTTCGAATCTCTTCGCAGGCGTGCATGAAGGTTTCCTCACGATGTTTTCCTTCACCGTAAGAGCGTCGGATAACGTACATATATATTTCGAAAATTCGAAAATACATTGGTACGTGTCGGGATTTGAACCTCAGCCCTCCCGGTAGGAAGGCGACAGTCCACACCACTGAGCCACCGACGCTCTACAAACTGGCAACTTAGAAAGTGGTAAGTACTAAAGTAAGACCATTTGTGTCTTGAGTGTTATTGCTATTATTACATTTGGCTACAGAATCCTAAAAATCGCATTTGACTATATATTCCTGAAAACCGATCAGTAACAAAAATATCTATTAAAATTCAACTCAGATGTGCTCGTTTAAAATGGGTGAAGTAAGGATTTTAGTTCAATTTAATGTCTGAAAAAATGTAAGTTACTGTAGGCCCTTATCTAAGTACAGGGTCTGAATACGAAATGTTAGTGTCGTAAAGCTCTGCATTATCTGTAATCCAGAACGGCCCTTACAGTCCACGATGTAACCTCTCAGTTAAATCTATGATATTAAGTTGATAAGATTAATACAGTTTCTTTCTGGCCGCTTGAGGTGTCTTTTAGGTGTTTTTTTATAAATTTGCAGACTGGCTGTTCCTTGCGGTATTTATAACTTACGTTATTAGATATCCTCCCACTGTTAAACGTAACCTAAAATTGCTTCGTTAAGTCATACGAGGCGCGGCCGCGTGGTAAAAGATTTATTTCTATAATATATAAAGTTTTTTCTGAATTAAAAAAGCCTATGTTTATCCATATTACATCAGCTACCTACCAAAAAAAACTCCCCATGGCTATGCTGAGCGGGCGTGTACAGTAGATAGTCATAGGCTGGTCAAGATAATGTAATAAAATAAAATTAATATTTATTAATAAACATCCACTAGCATGACATTCACACAGCGCCATCGAGCCTCTAGTTAAGCGTGAAGCTTTTTGTTAAAAAGGTTTATGATTAATTTCCACCGAAAATTGAACACAAATCTACCCGTAAGCAAAAGTTTGTCTAAACTCTTGAGACTTTCCAACAGTGAAGCGAAATATATTTTAAAGTTCGCAAATAACTCACCCATTCATCACGCATTTCTATCAGCCCATTTTCACAATTATGGCGAGTATGGCATTTATGGAGTATGGCACCCCCAATTATTACCTTAGCTTACCTTAATTCCATGTTTTTATTACATTGACGCAAATTTACAAAACGCTCTTGGTTTGACACTTGACATAACCTGACATAAATCAAACATTTCTACTGTCGTACCTATTATCCTACAATCTAAGTATCCCAAAAACATACAACCATGCACTCTGTATCTGCAATAGCACGAAATTCCACTACCGAGATGTATGCTATCAGTAAATCAACACTCGAGGATATCAGTGAATCATCTTCAAAAAACGCCTCTATATTCGAAGATGCAGCTTGTGGAGAGCCATTTACTGCTCAACGTGTAACGATCGACTTTACTCCCATCGACGATTTAGACAATGACTTCGTACAGAGGAAATGCTGCGCTTTCTGGGACTACGTGAAAAGTAGAACTGATTTGCACAATCTGATGGTTATGCCAGTAAGTTCTTCGACGACCTATGTGGTGTAATAGGTTGAGACGTCGGCTCTTACAACAAGGGTTCCGAGTTAGCTCCCAGACAGTACAAACATTAGTGTGCGTGAACATGTTTGTATTGGTTTGCGTGTTTTCTATATATCATCATCATCATCAGCTCATTAAACGTCCCCACCGAGGGGCACGAGCCTACCCGTATAGGGGGTGATTAGGCCTTAGTCGTCCACGCGGGCCCAGAGCGGATTGGACGACTTCACACACAACCTTCGAATCTCTTCGCAGGCGTGTATGAAGGTTTCCTCACGATGTTTTCCTTCACCGTAAGAGCGTCGGATAACGTACATATATTTTTCGAAAATTCGGAAATACATTGGTACGTGTCGGGATTTGAACCTCAGCCCTCCCGGTAGGAAGGCGACAGTCCACACCACTGAGCCACCAACGCTCTTTTAAGTTTTCTATATATAATATGTATGTATTTACAAAAAAAGGTATATAAGTATGTTTATCAATTGTTTAGTGCCCTAACTACAAGCTTCTCGCTTAATATGGGGCTCGATGGCGTCGTGTGAATATCAGTGGATATTTATTTCATTGTAGTGATTATCAGTTTATAAAAAAATTGAAGCACTTCAGTTGCTTGCAGTACATGTTTACATATTTTTAGATGTGTTTACAATCTACAAGTGGTTTTCAATGTGCTTTCTTAAAGTTTGGAAACTCATTTGGAGTTGCAAAAGTCCAAAGATGGCAGCAACACATTACATAAGGAAGTCAACCAACGTTCGTTTACCTATCTATACTAAAAATATTTTGTATCTTCATGCATCTCAAGTTCTTATCCCACAATAGGTGAGTTAAGGTCTATTAATCTTACGATGCCAAGACGAAGTATGTGCTGGTTTGTCAATCGATAAATTAATATTATTTCAATCGTAAGCTTAATACTTGGACTCGATATATTTAGGTTTCTTTTACTCATACCCACGTCATGAGCAACGCTGTACTTGACCAGGTTTCTAATGATATCGAATTTTTAGGGCAAGGATGACATAAAAAGTCAAAAAAGTGAACCTTTACTCCAAATCCAAACACCTGAAAAACCTCAATCACTTTTGAAAGTAACAACCGCAGTATCTATGCTAGAGTTTCTTGAAGGAAAAGGTATTATTTCTTTTAATAATAAACGTTTACTGCCAAATATCCTGGGCCTGCTCTTTTCTGGACCAACCTCCACCAGCGAGCAGGAATACGTCCTACATTTAAACTTGCAACAATGTGGTCTCCACTCTCTTAATGCCACTGTTTCTCTTATTAAGATCTCATGAACTATTTGTATGTAGGTCAGTCCACTCCACTTCTGAACCTAGATCACTCCTCAGGATGCCGTATGATCTTAGGTATAACTTCTATCGTCTAAGAGGAACTGATGACTTGAGCCTTTGCGGAAAGTTTTTTCAATTTCTTAGGACCGTATCTATACAATGAGCTATACAGACGTGTAAACATCGTTAGTGATAGTAAATGGGTATGCAGGAATAAACTCGTGCGACATCTTCGAAATCTTTCATACACAGATACTCGTACAGAACAATTATTACATTCACAAACTTAGGTTCCACACAACACACATACATATACAAGCACATACATACACAAACACACGCACGTACAAATGAACGCAAACACACATACACACACTACACACACACACAAATACTACACTACAAACACACACATATACACATGCACGCAAGTAAAAAAATTGTAATTTTATATAAATAAATTTTTATGTATGCGAGAGGGCATTATAATAACTATTTCAAATAATGTTTTATGTTTTATGTTAAGTAGGAGGCCTGGTGACCTGTATCACGGGTCTTTGAACCTACATAGGCACCAGTCTCCCACGAATGGCTTTTAACGGTTTATTTTGTTAATTTTAAGGATTTTTGTAATTTGTGTCTGTGTGTCATTTGTGGTGAGAAATAAATGTTATTATTATGTTTTCGAAATCCTTAAGATTCAAGGGCCAAATAGTGGCCCGGTCCTTTGGAAGGCATGTGTGGGGCCGAAGCCAACAATACAGAGGCCTTTTTTCGAATGTTTAATCTTTGTATGTGTTACACATGGCGGATGCCATCACAGAATGCACAATATGATACAACCCATGATAACCCCCGCCAGGTGTAAAGACCATTGTAAATATATGGAAACTCACCATCGCGAGTAACTACGCAAGTCACTCGGACCGGGTTTCCTCGCTATTACGCCATTAGACACTTCCACCCCCGAGCATATAGCTCTAGCGACTCACTCCCGACGACCAATGAAGGCAAGCGGGAGTGGGATCTGGTCCTCATGGGGTCCACTTCGCCCACCAATGGTGAGACGAAGGCGACGACCAGAGAGTTCCCCGGAGCACGGGACCGAGGTGCGCGCCACACACCATCAGCTCGCCACAAGCTGCCCGACGGAGACTGATTGCACCGATGATACTAGCATAAAGCTAATACCACCAGCGGGCGATGGGGTCGTCACGTCCCTACGCGCTTATTATTATTATTATCAATCCATCAGTTCCTCTTATTCGGCGTTACTCTACACACACGTCAAAAGTTTTGAAAACTGGATAATTTAAGTTCAAATAGACCTCTAGTCTGCATTTTAAGTAACTCTACATATTTGTCCAGGTCTCATCGATCGGACGTTTGAAGCCAAGCTGCCAATGTCCATGTGCTCGCTGGGATCTAGGGAGTACCCACGAAAATGAATTCAGCGTTCCAGTCAAACCAACCTCGACCACTAAGGAAGGTAAATGAGAATCCACGCATTCTTCCTCTATTTTTAATTGAACAGGAGGCAAACAAGCATAGGGTTTCACCTGATGGTAGGTGACACCGCCGCCTATGAACATTTGCAAGACCTGAGGTCTCAGAAATGCGTTGCGGGCCTTTTAAAAGAGTGTACGGTCTTTTGGCAAAGAACACCAGGGCGTATCGCTCCGGAAATGTATCCAGTGGAAGTTTATTCCCAGTATCGTCATATAGGGCGGAAAATGACGACAGAATCGAACTGTAGAATACTTCTAATCATCCAAGTGGTAAGAACGAACGGCTCATCTGATGGTTAATAACACCGCCGCTCATGTACATTTGCAATACCAGAGGGCACTGAAATGCCTTCCGGCCTTTCCTTCGAGATGTACGGTGGTAGAACTAAGCTGCAGGAATAAGCCTGAACAACTCATGAACACTCAAGCCGGAACACTCCCCGTGATACAAGCGATAGAGAGATGCCATATCTCTACGCAAACTCAAACTTCTTCCTCAGAAGTGACTCCGTGGTCTCGTGATCTGGGCGTTGAGTTAAGATTGGTTCTTCATTCGGCACTCATGGACTCGAAAGCCACTGTGAGACCGCCGCGACATTTAAGAATGTCATCATCATCAGCGTATCAAATATCCCCATCGAGAGGCACGCCTACCCGTATGGGGTTGTACAGGCCTTAGTCGTTCATGTGGGCCGAAATCCAGATTGGCCGACTTCACAAACTACCTTTGAATTTGTTAATAGGCGTGCGCAGGTTTCCTCACGATGTTTTCCTTCACGGTAAGAGCGTCGGATACACGTACATATAATTGCGAAAATTCATAAAAACATTGGCACATAGCGGGATTTGAACTAAACCGTCTAGATTGGAAGGCAACAGTCCACACCAATGAGTCATCGATGCTCTTAATATTGATGATAAATGATGCCTTACAAAATGTAGTTAAGTTCTTACTCTTATTATAAACAGGTAAAATTCTATATACTCTACTAAAGACCTAACGTCTAAATGGATTTTTCCGAGCTCGTTTAGGACAATGCGGGTTGAATCACCGGATGCTGGAAAAAAAGATTCATTCTAGTTTCACGAAAATTCGGTATAGACATCTTACATCAGCCATTTTATTACTGTACATAGTATCCCATTGTATTGAGATGACTGTCTGTGGTTTTGTAAAAAGAATATAACACAAATTTATTCGATAATTATTTCTCAAGTTTTGCTGTTGTTTTATTCCTAGTGATAGAGACAAAAAAATAGGACTTTGTTTTTACTGAACGAAAATTTGTAAACCACCCTTTAACGTACTCCGAAAATTCAACCCGAGTGAGATTAAAGAAAACAAATAAACAGTGTCGGTTGGGAACACAAACCGTTGAGTTTTTCAAATGATATGACAAGGTTTTCGTACCTTCAACAGATTTTTGGGTCTGACATGTTAATTACTTGGTTATTTGTTTATTCTATGCGGGGATGGCTTTGTAGATAAAATTGTTTTTTTATGTAATATTTGGTTATGGAGACAACGTTATTTATATTCGGTACACTCAGTTTCAATCGCTTCAGGGCTTTGCAACTACTTAACACTATGTGGTATCCAACGAGAGATCAAATTTCTTACGCCAAGTTCTTCACGCAGAATTTTTTGGACAGTGATCTCTGAAATGCCAATGGATACCTCTATTTCACGGCATGTCACATGACGTTCAAGAATTAGTTGCCGCACGGCTTCGATATTCTTGCGTCATGGCGGTTTCTGGACGACCTTCACGTGGCTTGTCACTGAGGCTAGAGTACCCACGTTCAAATTCTTAATACCAGCGTTCTACAGTCCTAAGACATGGTGCTGCATCACTAAAACCGGACTCCTGCACTCCTCAAAGCAAAGAAGTCGCGATAATCCCCTTTGAAAGTTGTAGAATATTATGGCACGCAAATTTTCCGTAGATAAAATTATTTGACCAATCTGAAAACATTATTTGTTTTCGAATTCTAAATTGCAAAAGATGAAAATAGTATAATATATATTTTTTTATAATCGCGGGAGGTTAGTAAAGACACAACTTAAAAGGCAGTCTGCGTATTTGTCATGAAAAATCTTTGCCGGAATAAAATCGTTTTCGATATTTTTCTTCATCTATAAGCTTGGGATGAGACACTTCTGGTAAACGGTGATTTATTACCGCTGTCCAAAGCAAGAAATTTATAATTGGACCATATTTCCCATGAAGTATATTAAAGTAAATATTTGTTCTTAGCCTGTTTGTCTTGATTACTGGAACGCAAAGACAAGAAATTTAATTTCAATTTATATAATAATTATCCGAAGAAGAGAAATCCGGAACGCTTCATCGTCATCATTTCACTGCTGGACATAGTCCTGGACAATGCTTTCCATGTTTACTGATTTGGAGTGACATGCATCCAGCAATTTTCCAAAGTGCCTTTGCAATTACAAAGGTAAATAATTATGTTTATCCGTTGTTTAGAACCCAAAATACCTCCTTGCTTAAGAATTGGAGCTAGATGGCATAATATAATATGAATTACACAATGTTTGTAAAGATGCCACTATTAGATTGTTTCTTTTATGTTATGGGCGCGCTGAATAAATTAGTGCGAGATATAATAATTTATCGAATTGCTCAATGCAATGTCATACGATAATTTATTTACTTTCATTTATTCTGTAAAAATATGATAAACCTATATGGAACATTTCATAATATGAAAACAATAAGAAGACGACCCATTTCGTGTAATGGTTGAGACGTCACCTATTACACCAAGGGTTCTAGGTTTAATCCCCGGGCAAGACAAACATTAGTGTGCATGAATATGTTTGTTTTGTATTGTTCTGGACGTTTTCTATGTTCAATATTTATGTATTTACAAAAAAAAAGTATATAAGTATGTTTATTCGTTGTTTAGTTTCCATATTACAGGCAAATTTTTAGTATGGGGCTAGATGGCGCTACCTGAATGTCAGAGGATATTTTATTATTATTTATATTAAATAAATGCCAATAATTTAAAATTCACCCTGTATATTGAGGAATCTGTTTTGTATTATTATTATTACAGCGTACAAGTGCAGCAGCGTGTGTGACAGTGCAGGAGTGGCCAGAGCACAACAGCTCGACCTCTACAGCGAAGTGCAGTTGATGTGCGCCGCAATGCAAGAGTGGGACTCTACCCATCCGAAGTTAGTAATCAGGGCCTTAGACTAATGATTACTAGGTGGTACACTCGATACCGAGTCGTCTAGTAGGTACCACCGCAATGCCAGATATTCCGTGAATTTTTTTTTTATTATTTTGGAACGGACTACTGCTGTTGGTCGCAGATGGCCTTTACAGCTTCACCGCAGATTGCTCTCAGCCTTAAAATTTACAAACGAGCTAGGGCGTCCCGAACGGGACTCGAAACTCGGCTTAGGGCGTTGCGGGGGAGGGGGGGTGCGTGAAATACGAGTGTTTTGCACTTCCGTGTTTTGGGGACTGCAGCTAGTAAATTACCGGGTATGAGAGACCTAATATTTGTCGTTCGGGTGACGGGGCAGTGGGAAATGAATACCTAATTACTTTTAACTGTCTTCAACACCGACCTGTCATGGTTACGAAGTGAACAGGACGGACAGGACGCTCACCTGGTGTGTAAGTGATATTCCTGACCATGACAGAGCGGCATTGAAGGAGCAACAACTGATAAACAGTTATTATTCTCCATCAATACTGCACTGCAGCTGTCACCCGAATAACAGATGTTAGGTCTCTTATACCTAATTTCACTAGCTACAGTGCCCTCATCCCGAAACCCAAAAGTGCATAGCCACTCTTATTTGACGGGACGGTATCTGGCACTGCGGTGGTTCCTACCTCTATGATGAGGATTTTGAACAGATTTTGTAACATAATTTATTTTTTTATTTATTTATTCGTACATAGCGTGACAATTACAGTATACAGTAAGAAACAATAAAGTACAGGCTAGCTTATCTCTATTAGAGATTTCTTCCAGCAGGCCATTGTGAACCAGACAAACAATAGGTAAATGATAAGAGCGGTAGACGCACACAACCATGCACTTAATATAAAAACAACAATAAAATTAAACTAAAATAATTATTTTTATAGATCGATGGAGCCTCCGGTCACCCGCCACCGTTAAGCCATTGCGTGATGCAACGAAAGTGTCACTTAGATTTTTGATGACATACTTTGCAGAATTTCCATTTTCTTAATGATTTTTTTTCATACGTAATGAGTTCAAAATTATGAATTTGTAATAAACTTGCAACTTGAATTGATATGATACTGTTATATGGAATAAAATTTTCACAACTAATTATGCTTTTTGTTTGTATAATATTTTGTTTAGTAACAATATTAAGCCAATTTTGTATGGATGGAGTCGCGTTAACATCAAAGGTGTGTCAAAATTCGGCCGGGGCGTTATACGTTTATGTCCAAGGCTTGTAATCACTGGTTAATGAAAATCGATTCAAATACATTTCGTGCATGTATTAATTTGTTTTGTGTTAGGCTGTATTGTCTTTGGTTTTGTGCACAAGTTCTTTGACATTTCTCAAACTATGACAAGTGTCAAAGTCGAAACACCTCAACCAAAGTAGCAACACAAAACAAACAATGATTTTATAATTTGCGAAACATATATTACCTAAATTAATTTTAAAATGATACAACTGCCCTACTTAACAAGAGACCCAAAAGAAACGGCCGATGTTTGCAAGTGAGTAGTGAAGTTCATATTTATATGAGTTAAACGATCAATCTTTGCAAGGGAGTTTGTATATTGACGACCCATTTGGTGTTGCGGTTGAGACGTCGGCTGCAACAACAAGGGTTCCGGGTTTCATCCCCGGTCAGTATAAACATTTGTGTGCATGAACATGTCTGTTTGTAATGGTCTGGGGTTTTTCTATGTATAATATGTATGTATTTACAAAAAAAATATAAGTATGTTTGTCCGTTGTTTAGTGCCCATAATATAGGCTTCACGCTTAACTTTGGGCATGATGGCGCTGTGTGAATGTCAGTGGATATTTATTTATACAAGGTGGCCATTATTTAAATTCCTCTCCACCACAACGTTAAGTGCTACTCGACATAAACTCTTTGTAAGTCCAGTTGCTCCGGTCGGAAGCATTACTGTTCAAATTCTATAGTTCAAACCGATCGAGTATCGTTTATGAAATAAAAATACGAAGTTATTCTTCAGGTGTCGTCCGATCTGTAAGAACCGAAGACGCCAGTGGAGGGGCGGCATACAAAATACATCAGCTGAACTGTTGCTTGAAAGGAAACCTAAACCAGAATGTTCCCGAAGGTGTCCTTCGGTATAAAACCTATTATTTTACGACTAGATTTATTCCTGTATACCATTTGAATAGGGATTGTAACATTCCCACTTACACTCCTTTCTTCGTTTACATCAAGATCAGATGGTATACTCGGTACTGAGTCGTCTAGGTTGGTACCACCGCAGTGCCGGGTATCGTCCCGTCAAATAGAGTGTTTTGCACTTCTGTGTTTCGGGATGAGGGCATTATAGCTAGTAAAATTACCGGGTATAAGAGACCTAACACCTGTCGCCGCTAGTGACGGGCGTAAGGCAGTATTAACGGAAAATAATGACTTTTCCATTGACGGGAAAATATGATCACCACCTTTTATGAGCTCCGTTGGTTTGTTAGTAATAAAATAATTTTTATTTGATGTTGGTGTAATGGTTGAGACGTCGGCTCTTACACCAAGGGTTTCGGATTCGATCCCCGGGCAGTACAAACATTTGTGTGCATGAACATGTATGTCTGTTTGTATTAGTCTGGGTGTTTTCTATGTAAAATATGTATGGATTTACAAAAAAAAATAAGTTTGTTTATCACTTGTTCAGTACCCATATCACAGGCTGAAATGCTTAGTTTGGGACACGATGGCGCTATGTTTATGTCAACAGATATGTATTATATTTATATATTATAATGAGCGTCGATGGCTAATGAGCGTCGGTGGCTGAATGGCGTGGACTGTTTAAGGAGGGCTGAGGTTCAAATCCCGCCACGTACCAATGTGATTTCGAATTTTCGAAATTATTTGTACGTTATCCGACGCTCTTACGGTGAAGGAAAACATCGTGAGGAAACCTGCGCACGCCTGAGAAGAGATTCAAAGGTTGTGCGTGAAGTCGTCCAACCCCACTGGCCCGCGTGGACGCCTAAGGCCAAAGCACCCGCGTACGGGTAGGCTCGTGCCCCTCGGTGGGGACGTTTAATGAGCTGATGGTGATGATATGTATATAATTTACAGAAGGTGTACCCGAACAGCCCATGTCCATTGTTCGGGCGGACGCGTCGCGTGATCGTGAAGGAACGAGATGCTTTACACCAATCACGCGTGGTGCGCGTGTGCCAGGCTCCTCTTGATGACTCTGTGGATACACCCTATCTGCGTTTTGCTGAGTTAGCCAAGAAACTAGGTACTGTTAGACGGAATAAAAACGACCAACGCTACCCATCCCTCATCAATTGAAGAGTGATGTCACGTCACTAATATCTCTTTCTTGACAGCATTGTACGCGGAAAACAGTCATATTGTAACACTAAGATTTAATCTATCAAAAATGTTGTTTTAACTTAAAGAATCATTTAATAGTACTAATTAAATCTGACCTTTCGTTGTCATAAGTGTTTTTACCACAATAGCCTAAACTGAACAAACTTTTTATTTTAGTTACAATAATATATAATTAATAATTTAGAGCGTCGGTGGCTCAGTGGTGTGGACTGTCGCCTTCCTACCGGGAGGGCTGAGGTTCAAATCCCGACACGTACCAATGTATTTTCGAATTTTCGAAAAATATATGTACGTTATCCGACGCTCTTACGGTGAAGGAAAACATCGTGAGGAAACCTTCATGCACGCCTGTGAAGAGATTCGAAGGTTGTGTGTGAAGTCGTCCAATCCGCTCTGCGCCCGCGTGGACGACTAAGGCCTAATCACCCTATACGGTTAGGCTCGTGCCCCTCGGTGGGGACGTTTAATGAGCTGATGATGAATATATTATTAATATTTATCTTATTTTTGTTGCATGGAAAAATATGTCCATAAAAACTACTTACGTTGTAAGTGTGACAACACTAGACAATTGCCATCACAACGAGTCGCGGGTAGTGTTTTAAATATCTAGGATATTTAAACGAAACTGTTTCTTTGACACAACGATGATCATGCCTTCAGTACCCGCGATCGCTCGTTAGATATATCTATACCGAGAAAGATGGCCAAGAAACTTGGTAAAAATCACTTCGTTGTCACAAAACAAATGATCGGTCTTTCATGAATCGTCTTCAGAAAACATACAACAATAAATTTACATCAACTGATTTATTTTGTTCATCTCTGCAATCATACAAAGATGGAATTGGCTTAATCATGGCCGATTCCAAACCATAACATTTCATTAATATTTTCTTCATCCCCCCCTCCCCCCCTGTATCTTGGCCTGTGGTAAATTGTCTTACTTATTGATATTTTTGATGCCTGCGTATTTTCTTTATAATGTGTCTAACTATGCTGTATATTTATATATCCATATGTGTGTATTCAGATATATGATATATGTTTAATTTTTTAAATTCATTACTGATAATATATTATTGTTATATAAAGTCTTGTGTTGTGTGCATTACTTTTGATCCTCCCCTGGATGTCACTTTTCTATTTTGGATAACATATGTAAAATCCGTTATTAGCTGTAAGTTATAATTTTGTTTTTGTTAATTACACTTATAAGAGCTGTGGATTTTGAATAAATACAAAACAAAATAAAAAAAAAAATGAAATACAAGATTTTTCAGTAAATTTCTCATAACAACATTTTACAATAAAACGAACCTTATTGAATGGAAAACATTAAAGATTGTCCGAAATATTGCACTAGTTTTGACCTGACCTCTAATATCCCAATAGGATAACTTATTCATATATATTGGTATGTTAGATAAATAATAAAGTAACCAGATGAACAATCACGAAGAAATATCAACCAAAAAATGTCCAGGCAGCTTAACACATAAGTTTACACATGTTATTTAAATAACATAAAACAATTTTAACCTTATAGCGTCATTAAAAGGGTACTAAATCAAAAGCACGAGCATACTACAATGTCAGTATGACAATATGTAGCGAACGGTGTACGGTTAAATACCTACATTTTAATTTTGTATAACTTTATTTTATGCCTAGCAACCTACCTTTGACGCAGGCTAATTGCGAAAAAACAGTTGCTATCGTGCACTCGTAACATTAACAATTATTGTGAAGTTTCAATAAACTCATAATTTCTACATAACATCTCTTATTCCACATATATGACCATCAGCATACTTGTAGTGCTAAGGGCTCGCTCCTTAACACCACAAGCGGCGTGATTATGAATGAAACTTTTGCATGGATGGGCAGAATTTTGCCGCGAACACTTTTTGAATGAAATTGTGCATTAAGTTTATCGAAGACTGGTATCTATATATGTAATGTGCGCAGGTGCGTGGGGCGCAGTTCGAGCGCCATGCGCGTTCTGCCCGTGCGGCGGGTGCTGTCCGTGCGGCGCGCGCGAGTACCAGCCGAGTGACGTCGGCGCCGCGCGTCGTAGACAAGACATGCGCGCTTTTGACGCGCGTGTCAAACACGACTACGCGGTCATGCGGATTATGTATGACAACACTTAGTATGATAATACGAAGTGTAGAAAACTGATTTTGTGTATTATTTCTTATAAATTTCAGTGTATTATATTTTGCACCCTAATATTTTGAACCCAATGATGTAAAAAGTATAGATTCGTGATTTTCTCACAAAATAATCAAAACAGTGTTCCGAATGCAGCGACAGCACACACACATATTTTAAATGAGCTTACATTTACCTAAACAAAAGCCTACAAACTATATTCTCTGGCGGTTCGTTTTGTGGCACGGATGGCGTATCTACCTTTACATATAAAAATAAAAAAAAAAAATTATTGAAAAACTAATAAACAAACGACTAATTCACTACCTAGAAACAAAAAATCTACTCTCAAGATCGCAGTTTGGTTTCAGATCTGGGACTTCTACAAATGATGCAGTTCATGAACTGACTGATCATATTGTATGTAAACTTGACAGTAAAAATAAAGTATTAGTGATATTTTTAGACCTAGCTAAAGCATTTGACACAATCTCCGTCCCACTTCTCCTCAAAAAACTTGAAGTTCTGGGAATACGTGGAAAACAACTGATGTTACTACAAAATTATCTTACAAATAGATACCAACGTGTAAGAATTGGTGAGTTAATTAGTAATGACCTACCAATAACGTTTGGCGTCCCACAGGGAAGCGTGCTCGGTCCCTCACTGTTCCTTACTTATATCAATGAGCTCTGTGGTCTCCAACTGCCAAACGGCAAAATAATATCTTTTGCCGATGATACGGCCCTCGTATTTCATGGTAGCGATTGGGGTGAAACTTATCGATATGCACAAGCTGGTTTCAATATGGTTACCACATGGCTAAAAAACAATGGTCTTACTCTTAATGTTGACAAAACAAAGTTTATTCCCTTCTCAATGAGAAATACCTCTTTATCAGCTCACGATGAATTTTCTTTATCAGCCCATACTTGTTCTTTAACTCAGGACTGTCGATGTCCCAAAATTTCCCTTGTGACTAACATTAAATATCTAGGAATAACTATTGATAGCACTCTTAATTTTAATGCCCACTTGGAGCTTTTATCTTCAAGAACCCGCAAGCTCATGTTCATTTTTAGGAGTCTTAAACACGTTGCTGCTAATAATGTAATAAAACTGGTATATAAGGCCCTGTGCCAGTCTATCCTGAATTATTGTATTACGGTATGTGGTGGTACGTTTAAGTCTAATCTTCTGAAATTGGAAAGAGCTCAGCGAGCAGTTTTAAAAGTAAGTTATTCGTTGCCCTTTCTTTATCCCACTAAAGATCTTTATTCCGTAACCGATGTCTTGTCTGTACGCCAACTGTTCATACTCAATATTGTGCTTAAACAACATTCCTTAACGAAGTATGATCCGAATAAAAATGCCAATAAACGTTTAAAACATAAGGTGTGTCATCCAAGTAATCAGGTAACTTCGGCTTTTCTAGGAGGTTCTTCGCTTTTCTAGGCTACTATTTATACAATAAAATCAATAAAATATTAAACATTTATCCACTCACAGTACACCTTTGCAAAAAAACTACTAGTGCTTGGTTGAAAACGTTAAGCTATGATCAAACGGAAGAATTATTAACTGTCCCGTCAATCAGCAACTTTATACTTGAAGATAACACATTCCGTGAACATTCATATACACACACGCGCGCAAACACCCCCACGCACACACACATACATACACACACACACACGTACACACTCACGCAAACACACACACACAACACACACAATATTATGGACACTCCTCACAAACTCTCGCAACTCTGTCCATTTCGAATCTTAAGTTGTACTGGTTAATATTGTATTGTTCACAATTTCTCGTCCGGTGGTGGAGGGGCTGGTCATCGGTCACTCAGGTTTTCCTTGCACAGAGACCAGTCTCTCACATAGACTTTAAATTTTCGAATTTGTACTTAGTTTTAAGATGGTTTTTGTACTTCCTGTTTATGTGAGAGAACAATAAAATAAATTGAATTGAATTGAATTGAATTGAATACCTAGATGAATTTTTATTGAATAAACATGTGTGGTATTGCACATAGTGTTCCAGTCACAAAATAAATAAAGTTATTTTGATTTCACTTCTAGGTAATGACAAACCTCTGTAACCAATTAAATACTATAAAAAGTTTAAAGAGTGTCTAGTTATCGAGTTTCTTGCCGGCTTTTCCTGAAGATCCTACTTATTTCGAACCGGTGGAAGAAACATAATTGACGATTCAAAATATCTGTAATGATTTATTAGACTAAAAAATGTTGAAGTTATATATAGGCTGGATTAAAATGAATTAAAAGCCTAAAATGCATTTGTGGGTGTTACTAAAAACCATCCTAAGGTCTCTCGTTTTCCAGTCACCCACCCGATGGTTAAGAATTGCGATAGTTACCTAACCTGCAAAAATTTTTTTTCGAACCTATTACTGTTGTTGGCCGCAGATGGCCTTTACAGCTTCACTGGGCGAGCGCAGATGGCTCTCTGCCTTAAAATTTACACAACGAGCCTATGGGCGTCCCAGAGTGGACGAGTCCCACTAACCTCGCATAAAAGGCGTTGCACGATTGTCAACAACACGCGCTGTCAGTTACGCCATTGAGCCCTCAATTGCATACTTCCAATTAAACGTTCAATTTACTTACCTTCAATTAATTACATATGATGTTAATATGTTAAATGGGCTCAGTGGCACATTGTTCCACTTATATTTCGTTAGAATTCATGGTTGGATGTCCTTGGGACGTATGAACCGAAAATATATTTGTTCTGTATCTGAATGTTTTCTATCATTAATTGGCTGCTACGAAGACATTAGCTTAGAAAATTATTGTAGAAATTACTTCATATACTCTGACACAGACATCTACTCCTTCCATCAGCATTTAGTCTTAAACTAAGGGACTTACTTGAATTTGAAACATTGGATAGATCTACTATTTTTTTAAATACATGTCGCGACTTTCATATTATGCAAAATTCGAAAACATGATTGTTGGGAAAACGTGTTTGAAGATTCTGAAGCCCTTGTATTCTATCAAAATCAGTCATAAATAAATTAAAGCATTCATTGCAAAATAATAGAATATTAAATGATTGTGTCCATTAGTTATGAATTACTTAAGTATATTAAATTTATCCCAGCATTATTGAATCGACACACTACTCGGAAATGTGAAAAAAGGCACAAAAATCGTTTTCGCGGCTTCATTGCACATTTTCCTCTTTCTACCAAGAGCGTCATGAAGATGTGTTGAATTTGGGCCCATAAATATGCTATAAATAAGCGAAACTTAAAACGCAATTTTTTTTGATGTGCCCCTATTGTATGAAAGGTGCAATGTGTAAACATCCAGGCCGATAGAGGCATGTTCTGTTCATGCAAATAATTTTAATGTCTACACAAAGATCAAATCAAGAACGTTTGTTTTGTAAGCAAACCGGTCAATACTAAATTAATCCCCTAAGGTTATTATTTCTATGGAGTTGAACGTCTTATATACGTTCACTTTATTATTGTTTGAAGTTAGGTATAGTTCCTATTTTTATCGCATAAAAAATGCAATAGGTTATTATTATAAATAACCATTGAACTTATTTCGAGCGCAGTGGGTCGCGAAGTCGGTATTTCCCACGGCTGTATTTAGATATGTGACTCACTTAATTATATCACAATGAACTTTGTAATCTCTTACACATCCGTGCCTACGTAATTGTGTATTCGTAGGAATATGCTTACACGTGTAAATAGTCGTGTATTGGCCTAGAAATGGTTTTGTTTTAGGTCATCTTAAATTCACGTTCTTATAACCTATTCGGTTTTACTTGCCTACTCATTAACCAGATATTTTTGCAAGTAAAAGTTGACTTAATTACTCATTCTTCAACCTATCACAGTACACAGCTGTTGAAAGGGCTCCCTTATTCTGCGCCAGATATCCCGGTCCTCCCCTTTCCTCAAACAACTTCTAAGCGAACTTTAGAAAGACGTCAGTCCATCGGACCGGAGGTCATCCTACGCTACGCTTATATTGCCAAGACACAGTCTCCATTCCAGACTTCGTCTGTCCCAACTACCATCGGTACTGCGACTACGTGAACAGCTCACTGCCAGTTATTTAAGTTCTCCAACAAATAACATCTACTCGTATAACTTAAATTCTAATATCTATGAAGATACCGAACGTCTGTTAAGGTCGGGTTCATAATACAGTACAGCAAAAGTCTTTGTAAAGAGTCTGATGGGGCAAAATGGTATTTTGTTTCAAATGAATGTTTTCTTTTATAATTTGTAATTAAGCTAAAACATGCTGATGATGAATGGTTACTATTTCAACTATAGTGGCAATTTTACTATAGTTATCTAAAAGGTGTAGGAAACAATATTCATCGTAAAATTCACTAATTAATGGTAATTTCATTATCTGTCTCACCTTCAAGCTCAGAAGTCGGTAAGATTAAGGAAATCACGAAGAAAAACTTGTAAAAGGGGTCAGAAATTAAATAGCATACAAGGTTTGTTTCTAAAGCATCGTTCTCAAAATGTACCAGGACAATAGAAGTAGCTAAGCGGTTACTTAGAGAACGTTAAACTTCATGGATTAATTTAATATATGCTTTAACGTTTACATTTGCTAGGGGGGTAGACTCGGTACTGAGCCGTCTAGGTCGGTTCCGTGAAATAGGTGATATCATTCCGTGAAATAGGAGATATTATCATTCTGAAATAGAAGTGTATGCACTTTTGTGTTGCGGGATGAGGGCACTGTAGCTAGTAAAATTTCCGAGTATAAGAGACCTGATATATTATGTCGTCTCGGGACTGAAGGGCACCGAGCAGTATTGACAGAAAATAATGACTACTTTCTGTTATTAATTTTCTTCAGCACTGCATATTTTATGGTCAGGCGTACCACTTACCATCCGGTAAGCGCACTGATCGTTTCGTTTACTTATAATTAAAAAAGCTTCGTGTGTTTGTATGAATTTTTAATATGTTAGCCATCCAACTTCGTGTTCGTCGTCAAAAGTGCATCCGGTGCACTGAACTGACCCAGTTGCAGATTCGCGCGAGAAGCGTCCACAAAGCGCTGTGACATTGTTTCTCTGCGGTCGAGACTACTTTCCGATGAACTGCATCCGACGGAGCGAGTTTCGCTTTGTTTGTGCATTGCTTTCATTTTTATATAAGTAGGTCCGTGTATATTCAAATTTATGTGTTAATTAGTTTAACTTATACCTAAGTTGAGCGTCGTTGGCTCATTGGTGTGGACTGTTTGCCTTCCGATCAGGAGGGTGCTGGTTCAAATCGCGCCACATACCAAAGTCTTTTCCAAGTTTTGAATACGGTGAAGAAAAACATCGTGAGGAAACCCGCGCACACTTGCGACGATTTTCAAAGGTTGGACGTGAAGTCGACCAATCTTCACGGGGCCCGCGTGGACGACTAAGCTAAATCACCCTTTACGGGTAGGCTCGTGCCCCTCGGTGGGGACGCATAATGAGTTGATGATGATGACACCTAAGCATAAGCTTACCATAAGGTATGCGCCAGGCTTTCTAACCAGGGCTTGCATTCTACTAATTTACTTGACATTACAACACTTCTCAATCCAAGGTACGACTTTAACGTTAAGCTTTAAAATGGTAATTATAATGTAGATTAACTTGTCTAATGTGGTCGCCTATTGAAATCCTACCTTAAAATGAAACGAATAAGTCCAAATTTTACTGTTAAGACACAATTACGATTCCATTAGCGCAGTTCAAAACTAGCAGAATTAGGGCCGTTCCATTACAAGACTTGACCCAGGACTTGTACCAAGACTTGTACTCGTATATCAGAAACAAAGATTATTTATCTATTATGTCTAGATTCCTGGCGTTCCAATAGTTAAATCTAAATACGCGTTTTTCTCTCTTCTTGTTAACATTAGTTAAATCAAATTGAAGTTATCGTGTGGGTTATAATCGTCTTGGTTTTTTCTGTATTGCAGCGGTTATTTACGACAATGATTTGCAAAAGAGAAAACCTTAAAACCTTAGTCTCGCTTACTAGTATTTCTCCCGTCATAGAATTTGCCATTATTACTTTTGGAATATATGTGTAAGCTATTTTTACCATCTATACTGTAGATATAAGCTATTTTTACCATCTATACTGTAGATATAAGCTATTTTTACCATCTATACATACATATTTGTATTTCTATACTTTCTTTCCTTAATGTTTTGGATCCAAAGAAAACTCGTAGTGACAATTTCAGTGCCGAATTAACACAGCGTAGGGCCTGAAGCAAATTCTGTCAAGGGACCCCTGGTTTTTCAGGTTCGGGATCCCTAGTTTAGAGTAAAATCTAGCCGTTTCAAGGACAGAAATGTGTATATATGATATTCTTTATATGTTTAATCATTTACGTTAAAAAGTTCTACCTAGTTTTTGAATTTTAAGACGTGCATGATAATTTTTATTTGTGCAAAAGAATTAAAAGGAGCGTCCTTTTAATTTTTTTGTTGCAGTCAAACAGGCACTTGTAGGGAGGGGCCCCCCAATCCGCGGGGCCTGTAACATTTGCTACTTTTGCTATATGACTAATCCAGCCCTGGACAATTGTATTTTAATCTGTGTTTTTTCGTTTGAATTGGCTTTGTAATTGTGATAAAATTACTAGACTTGTTCAATTTCAAAGTAAAGTGACGCCTGTTATTTGATACTCTCAGTTAAATGCAAGCATCAATAATTTTAATGAACTGCCTCGAGTGAGCAACTTTGTTCCGTTTGTGTTTACGCTATCTGTGAGCACCTGAACAATTTTTGTTTTCAGCTTCCATGAAAGCGGGCTGCGCTTTGTTATTTCGGGATACTCTTGTTATAGTTGATAGCTACTACTGTGTTTGTGTTTTGTGAGCAAAGTCGACAGTTTAGTTTTTGTTGTAGTACTCTGATGCAAGGAGCATACCTATAGATATCTCTTAATTAAGTTATTTTAACATACTGAATCTGATAGTGTTGTTCTTGAGATAAAGAGACTACATGCTGATTGAGTGAGTCACAGATTAATAAACAATTATACTGCCCCTTGTCAGAGTTTTCAACCTAACAAATACAATTTATTTTTATTTTATTATGAATTCCGTTTGTAATATATGTTACCTATATTTGAATTCTGTTCACAAAACATGGTCGTTACAAAATTTCCGTCTTAAATATAAACTGACGAATTCAAATTCGTTGTCCAAATTAGTAATGATTCATTCGTGTTAACTTTTACCGTTATAAGTGTTTATTTACGTTGAGTTCGTCACAGGGACTATTAAATGGAATGATTGAAATATACGAATTTACCGGTGAGTTCCGTCACGATTCGAGGAGAAAATTGGTTTCGCAATCAAGCTTTAATGTGAAATAAAGAAATCAAAATCACTACCTTGCAACCACTTTTCACTTATGAATCATTTGCATGGCAGATAAATATATATAATTTCGAATAATTTAAAAATATTTTCTCACGCATAGATGTAAAAATAAAATACCTATGCAAATTTTCATTGGAAATAGAAATAACAGCGTACCTACTCAATTGAAAATAGAAATAATTGGTGTCTGCTACCAAGGTGTGAATTTTTAAAGTTTTGATTACTGGTTGCCGATATGAAATCGTTTAAATTTGTACCAAGTAAAAATAACTGTAAGTATAAAGTTATTCACCTATCGGATCAAAATGTCTAGTGTTTATAACAGGGTATAAAAAACCTAACTTCTGTTATCACGGGTGATGGAGAAATTGGTGAATAAGAACTGTTTATCTGTTGTTGGTCTCAATCAATGCCACGTTGTTATGGTTAGGCGTATCACTTACCATCAGGTGAGCGACCTGAACTCCTGACCGTCCTATACACTTTGTAACGTAAAAAAAATTATCAATTGTAAATATAATACATTGTCATATAAAAATCGAGTAAAAAGTAGTGGTTCTGTCGGGTCGCCTAACAGATTCAATATATAGTATGTGAATATATATTTAATTTGTTGTTGACACATACTGTCTGTTTGGAGGGCCGAGGCTTGTCAACATAACGCAACCAAATGGAAAACAAACATTTCGTACCTAACGCTAAATCGATTTTGCAATAGTTAAATATAAGTTAAACTTGGGGCTAGATGGCGCTATGTGAATATCAGTGGATATTTATTATTATTTATATTAATGTTAATGACCGAATCTTGTTGCAGTTTATCTTTGAGAACGGCACCAACGAAAATCTACTCAGTCGTGACAAATTTATGGAGGTAAACACGCGGATGGAAGCTCGCCAGGAG
Source organism: Leucinodes orbonalis (assembly GCA_019425675.1). Lineage (NCBI taxonomy): Eukaryota > Metazoa > Arthropoda > Insecta > Lepidoptera > Crambidae > Leucinodes > Leucinodes orbonalis. Next base: position 10,098 of record PQWD01001490.1, on the reverse strand, counting down.
TATATGAAGAATGAATGCTCTAGACTGGGCTTGGTTGGGTCCAGCCAGAAGGCGAGCGCGTGGGAGTTCTTGATCAACCGACAGTACCATGTCATATGGTAAGAGATTATGCAGATATTTAACACAGGACCGCCTAGCTCTACACTTATTCTATGAAACGAGACGATTCCGCGCTTAAAAGCTAAGAACACATATCGTAACGGGATCAAATCTGATGTCCTTTACTAAAAAAACCTTTTAAACGTTTATAAATAAAATACAAATATTACCTCGATTTAGATTCATAAAGAACACTATGAATGTCAAATTTGATTCTACCACTGGTTCGGACTGTTGCCTACTGAGAAGATTCCAGTTACAAACATATATATACACACTCTTAAAAAAAATGTTACAAACGTGCGTATCTACGTAGAGTTACAAACCTAGAACAGTTATCAGTACTTAAGAACTAATTTTGTTTTATAAATTCCCTTTATTGCGAATGTAAACATTATTATTTATTTAACTATCTATATATACACATCATTCAACACAGTACAATAAAACAATGTCACAATATTCCAACCTTGTAATCTGTTGCCTCTAATAAAGTCCCCGGCCCAGTCCATTACCAACATTAACAATAGGAATAATTGGTAAAAGTACAATACTCATTGCCGAAAGGTCCATAGGGAATTATACCTAATTGGTCTGATAATAAGAGTGAACTTTGTAACACGATGGGCACTCCCAAATATGGGTGTGTGGACGTGGGGAGAGTCAAGGATCAGCCATTAAACTAATATAACACGTATGCGCTTCAATGCCTGTTGACACGCCGCCATGACATTTTGGCACGTTCCTTCGTTTAATTAAGTTCGTTTCATGCAAGAACTTGCTAATCAAATCTTTGTAAACTTGCATTGTTAACCGAAGCCTTGCGTTTCCTTGATAATATTTTGGCTTAAGATTATGTCTCATCCAAAATTTATTAGACACTCTCATACATACGTAGTTCAGCACCCAAAAATTAATCAATGTAAAACATTCACAATTGGGAGAATGACTGTTGTCTTAACTGGTATATTTATGAAACGGAGCGATGATGGCAATTGACAAAATGCTTAAAACGTGTTTAAAATAATTGAAAGCTAGAGCATTAATGAAAAATAATACAATTACTAGTCCAAGAACGTAGGATGTCTTCCGGGGTTATGATGACACGACAAATACCTACAACTTTTGGAAAATCGCTAGTGACGGCTGGATGAAGAAAACGGGGTACTGAGAAATCTATCGCAAAATCAAAGATAAGCTTATTCAACAGTGTACTATGATACTCGTAGTTTGAACAAAAAAATAACTACACCTTGGTCACTACCCTATAAACAACCTCACACGCAAATAATAACGCTATGCCAAAGAGTTAACAAATTATAGAACGATTTCAACTTATTATACTAGACTATTAGATACGTAATAGTATTTAAAAAGTTTTTACTAAAATTTTAAACTTCCACATTTACGAACGCTTAAAGGCAATGTTTAGAGCGAGGTCAAGATTAACGGAGTAGGTTTACCTAAACGAGAGCGGGTTAATTTGCAAGCTGTCTCCGGTGACTTAGTAACCTTGAATTCGAAGAACTTTAGAGTTTATATTCAAGGTATTTAAATTAAATATTTACCTTATTATACTAATTTCACTGATTTTTGCAGTAACATAATTGGTAAAAATAAATTAACCACTTATTGCAATTATAAACACTAAAATGGACTTATATGGATAATGTTAAGTTACCTTTTTCAAAAATCAACCATTTATTTTATACCGAAAAATATTTGTTTTTAGACATAACCTTCACACGAATGTACGTAAAAGTATGTATTTTAAGTGTATGTGGATCGCATTTATCACTGGCATATAAGGTGGATTCCCTATTAAGCTTGTCATTGAACAATGTTTTTTTTAATTATTACTTCATTACAGGTGCAACATATTCAAAGCCGCATCAACTTCATGGATGTACAACTTCAACCTAATGGCGAACTACACAGCCGCATTTCTCGACAAAAGCAAAGAGGTGCCCCTCATACTAGCCAGAAAGAAATATGGCCGACCCACTGTGGCTATGATAAGGAAAGCCCAACCGGACTCTATAACTTTCCTCATAGTCCGCCATCCGTTAGAACGGTTGGCTTCGGCATACAACGACAAAATAGTCCACGCGTGGCCCAAGTCCTTCCATGACAAATTGGGACAGAGGATAATCGCTAAGTACCGAAAGGTAAGCTCACCAATTTTGTTAATTGAAATAGTCATTATATTAATGTAGTCGAAATAAGTGTCGAAATAAGTTTCAAGTATCAAGTAGGGATCCGAAACTAGGAGATCTGCAGGTAAACTATAGTGACCGAAATAGCTCACAGGATAAGCAAGTTGAAGGGGCAGTGGGCAGGGCATATAGTGCTTAGAGTCGACGACCGATGGGGCGGAAAGGTTCTTGCTCGAGTGGCGTCTACGTAACGGGAAACGAAGCGTAGGCCGACACCCAACCAGATAGAAGGATGACTTGGTTAAGGTCATAAGGTAGGCGGGTAGCAAATGGATGTCAACTGCTAGGGATCGGCCCGCGTGGAAATCATTACGGGAGGCCTTCGTTCAGCAGTGGACGAATGATGCCTGTAAGCCTGTAATGATGATGATGATTAAGAAGGGTTAGACAGCGTAATGACTTCCGAAGGACGCCTGCGAAGTGATTCATAGGTTGTGCGTGAAGTCGGCCAATTCGCACTGGACCCGCGTAGACGACTAAGGCCTGTACACCCTATACGGGTAGGCTCGTGCCCCTCAGTGGGGACGTTTTATGAGCTGATGATGATGAAATATCCACAGTTTAATCCTGTCCGTCTGTTTCGACAGTTACCTGTCCAGTCGAGTGCGAATTGGAAAATCCCTTTACAACTAGGATATTAATTAGTTCATTTCCCACTACAGTTCTCAAACAAACTCCGGTGGGTGAACAACAGCCAAAGAAATTCCAGCACCATGATTGCTTTTATTTCTACAGGCAAGCACCGGCCACCCAGTTCCAACAGAGAAGTATCCTGTGTTTGAAGAGTTCGTTTCATACGTACTGGACGAGTGGAAAGCGCAGAGGACCCTCGACATGCATTGGACGCCTTACACAAACTTCTGCACACCCTGCAAATTCAACTTTGACGTCATACTTAAATTCGAGACTTTGGATGTAAGTATTTCTTAAATCTAATTGCGTATACCCAGGACAGGATCCACCTGAGGGCTACTTAGGCTGAAGCCCAGGGCCCCGAGGTAACTAGGGCCTCAGACTCCGCTTAAAACGATAGGCGATTCGGTTCCTCTCACACTCAAAGTTTGCCAGGAGGAGATAGCTACCTCAGCAATAAAGTCGCCTTTTGTAAAATTAATACTTGCGTAGATTTAAGTAATATTTATGTTTTTGTAGAATAAAGAATTTATGGCAATAATTAAAGAAACAGTTTTTTGACGTGACCATTAGTTGATCGGCCCTTCAGTAGTTTCAGCCCAGGGTTCCCACAAATTCACGATCCGCCCTTACGTATACCTTTATGTATAGTGTATACCTCATTATGTCATATCTGTGCTTATAGTAAGCTAAGATCAGAATTAAGTTAAAATAATCATATAAGAGACGCTAAACTCAATAAACTCAGTGAACTTTAATTTTTCTTCTTTCATGTTTTCGTGCATTTTACTATAAAATCCGATGGCATTTCGCCGCTGGGCTTTTTGATAAGGGTATTTCTATTATATCAACGCTCGCGAGACGGGTTTTTGGAAGAAGTACCTATTTAATAGAGCGTTCTCTTGAATTTTGTGTCTGATGATAATGTGATATTTTAATTAATAGCTATATAGTTTAATATTTATTAAAACTAATTGAGTACATAAATAACTCTTTAACTAAAATATATTACACCCTAAACACTTAAAAATAAATAATTAAAACTAAAAATAAAATTAAAAGAAGTCCCTTTCGGCAAGGTTCCGAAAATACTGGCAGCGTTACTCCTTTGGATTGCCAGACTGATTCTTTGTCCAAGGTAGCTGCCAGATCTTCGGTCACCTGTGATGTCGACTAACCTTTTGGAAATTTATTTGAAAAGCCTCAAAGCACTAGTCTGATGATTATATTCTAATCTGTCAACACACGGCATAGGATATAAAGTAAAAAATACGACCAAAGGTTAAATATACAAACACGTAACAAACTCATTAATTTTTTTAAAACATCTACTTACTAGTTTAACTTGGATATTATTATTAAGGTCACCTGCTTCATAAAGTAGGTAATCAGGGAAAAGAAAATGCCATCCATGCATCTAACTATATGACCTGTCACGTCCCACATGTGTGGTTAACATGAAACACAAAGTAATAACATTATTTAGTCGCTGCTAATACAAGTAATAAAAGTGGTTGTGGGTTCTATGGTAATCATTTAGTGCTGTAGGAGCAGCCGTATTATTATCCAGCCGCTTAAAAAACTTGTTTATAAGTCAGGTTGGTGAATAAAGTGATTGCCTAGTATGGTAGGTACGTGGAATATAAAATATATTTTTTGTCTAAATAGTTTTGGCAGACAGCCGGGCAAGTGATGATGATCAACCTAAGACTAAACATTTCAATGCTGGCGTACTAACAGTATGACAATTTACCTTTTTTGTCAAAAGTAAAAGAAACGGTCAGTTCGCTCACCTGATGACAAGTGATACGCTTGACCATGATAGGTGAAGTGTTAAAGGAAATCGATAATAGTAGGTAGTCATTATTTTTCGTCAATAGTAAATACTGCCCTGCGCCCGTCATTCGAGACGACAGATGTGAGGTCTTCTATACCCGGTAATTTTACTAGCTTCATTGCCCTCATCTCGAAACCCAGAAGTGCAAACACTCTTATTTCACGGGACGATATCTGGCACTGCTGTAGTACCTAGACGACTCAGTACCGAGTCTCATCATCATCAGCTCATTAAACGTCCCCACCGAAGGGCACGAGCCTACCCATATAGGGTGCTTAGACCTTAGTCGTCCACGCGGGCCCAGTGCGGATTGGACGACTTCACACACAACCTTTGAATATCTTCGCAGGCGTGCATGAAGTTTTCCTCACGATGTTTTCCTTCACCGTAAGAGCGTCGGATAACGTACATATAATTTCGAAAATTCGAAAACACATTGGTACTTGGCGGGATTTGAACCTCAGCGCTCCCGGTAGGAGGGCGACACATCATTGAGCCACCGACGCGATTGAGTACCGAGTCTACCACCTAGCAAAAATGTGATGAAAATTTTAATCCATTGCAACTTTTTCTATCTGACAGGAAGATCAGCGGTACCTCATACAACTGGCACGTCTCCACAAAGTGGTGAAGCCGGAGTGGCGTAACAGTGGCAAGGGAACAAATACTTTGCACAATCTGAACCATTTCTATTCGAGGATCACCAAGTCCCAGCTTGATGACTTATATAAGATGTATCAGTAAGTATTTTATCTTTATTTTGCTAATGTCGCCGACATAAGCACATAGTGTATAAACCAAGTACCTACTAAGCGGCAGGAACAGCGTAAGACTTCTGCCTTACCATGCTTATCAACTACCCATAATGATTGCCAAAAAAGGCCACAGACTTAGCCATCTCTTAGCGCTCGCCAATTGCCCGGTGAAGCTGTGTTTTTACATCTGCGGCTAACAGCAATAGTCAGTTCGAAAAAAAAGGCCTCTGACAGTTTTAAGAGGTCTATATTTTTTCGTTTTATCATTTATTTATTTTATAAGTCTAATAATTTATTTAATCCATAAGGCAGATCAACAATGCAAACACAAATATTCGTAAAATATACATAACTGATGAGTAATCTAGTGTTGACATCAATTATAGACTATCATAATTATTATTTTCCTATTCCAGATACGACTTCAAAATTTTCAACTACACCATAGACAATTACTACGAACTAGTGCGCGCGGATGAGACCAGTAAAAGATGAACTGGCATAAACAAGAAACAACCGCCACTACGCGTTTTTGTTACGCAGACAGTAGCCTTGATGAATGGGGAAAAACTCATCAATGGCCCGAAGACTGATCGTTACGAATGATTGATGATAGCGAGCTATTGATCTGCAGTACCCTTTGTGTCAATTTATTAATGTTATCGCTGTAGGCGTAGATGTAAATAAAGGGAGAAAGATTACATTTTTATCTCGAAAGCAATTTGTTATCTATCTATGGTTTTTACTCAGTCTCTAGTAAAAGCTTTGTTAGTTTTTTAAAAATACTTAGCAGTTGCTAAGTAGCAACTGCCAACACCAAAGCAGTTGTACTTTGTGGATTAATGCCCATTTTTTTTATTAATAAATTAGCATTTAAGAGAACCTTGATCATAATTAGTGATAACTTTTTCACAAAGATAATTTTATGGATGTCCATAGAAATACAATGTGTAAAAATAAATATCGTAGACTAAGAACCAATGTCCCCAAAGTGAAAACAAATATTCTAAATGTCTGCTGCAGATGCAAAATGGTATCAACGGTTTTGAACCTGCTAATTTCTTTTTACTACAACTAAGTATTTCATATGATCTGGGTCGAGTAAAATGTCATCGCCTCGGTTCTAAACATCTGTCTGTCATCTGTGCATCTGTGTTTTTTGGTTAAACAAAAACACACGATAGATAACAATCACAACTAAATATATCCAGAGAAATGGGTCTTTCTCTTTTTATTTACGAGGAAAACATGATTAATGGTACTCCTATATTTTGTGATATTAAAGTTCAAACCTATATTTGACCATCCGAATGTTTGCCGTCTTGATAATTAATTGTTAAATATAAGTTAAATGTTTAATTTATATACGAATGTTATTTGCCGAATGGCGTGAAGGAGTAGCGAACACATTTTTCCTTAGTGACTTCTAATATAGAAACCCGTCTTGTATTTTAATTTAAGTAATTTATTTCTTTGTTATATTGTTGTTTTGTTACTAAAACTTTGTATAAAATATTTATATTTTTTACAAATTAGAAACACCGTATCCACTTGATAATACGAAACCGTATTGTAATATAAGCCACCTTTGAATCGTTAAATTAAAATCATAAATATAAGACTACCGCAAAAGGAAATTATTGCATGTTTTTTATAAAGGACCTAGGGTTTGATTACTAAATAATTTCAAGTCCAGAGGAAGAATCGTTAGATGAGTTAGAAACATCGTAGTTTTTGCATGATAATGAAACCATAAAATGACTATGTTTTTATATTATTTAAATCTTAATCAAAATGTTTACGTAACGTCATATTTTATTGTTTATTTTAATTATTTTGTTAAGTACAAATCATTTCACTTAGGTGATTAATAGATAATAATATTTTTTTACATTTTGTTTACCTTCATGTTTTCTTTTGATTTTTTAAAAATTACAATACATCGTCAATATAGCAATTTTTAAGTCATGTATTACCAGATGCCAATATCTCATGATATTGGCATCTGAAAAAAGACTGTTACCGAAGGCACCTGAAGCCGCGTTGCTTTTTTTTAATTGCCATCTGTACTTGCCTTATCTCAAACAAAATGTAAACAAATGTAAAGGTCATCAGCAGCGAAAGACGGCTGCATAGGCAAATAAGACAGATTTAAGGTGCTCCTCATCTCACACCTACAAACAGTTGTTTTCTCAACTGCACTTATTTTTTTATTAATCCTTTGCTACTTATAATTTTGTCTCAATTAAATGCTTATTAGCTTAAAAAGGAAAATTTGATAATTACATACTTTTTGTCAATTTAAGACAAATTCTTATATCATTGAACAGATCTTGTGAATATATTGTTTTTACACCTTACTTACTTAGATAAATAATATTAATTTTTATCTAAGTTTTACACCCCTAGTTGTAGGAAGTATTTTTTTAAGCATTCTTAACAATTGTCCCTAGTCCTAGAGCAAAACGTGATCTTAGATAAAATAAATTAAACATATTTTTAGTTGAAAGCCTTTGTGCGTTAATTTATTTCCAGAACTGCATAGATTCCTCTTTTTTTGTTCCTGTTATAATGTACATACGCCAATGAACAAAATCATGTTAAATAAATGTTTTTATTGTATTACCATAATTTAAATAATGTTCTAAGTATATGAAAAGATGTTTCGATAAAATAATGTAATCATGTGTAAAACTGTTTGAAAACGTATTTTTGTTGTTTTTTAGTTTTATAAGGAATTTGAGCGCCAGTATAGTTTATCAATAGGATATATGTAATCTAGGCAAGGCGAGAAGTTGTCTGTTAAGGATAGGTTTAGTGAAACTCAAGTACAATTGATTGTATACATTTTTGCCGATGTTGATTTATAATTATTTTTGTTAGTAACCTACATAACACTCACATTATAATATTAAAAAATATATAAAATCTTATTTGAGAATCAAATATTAAACATTCTTGAACATGTTTAAACACATAATATTGATTGATCAATTTAAACAAAGTCAAAATGCTAAGCAGAATACCTTGTTTTAAATTATATTCAGAAAGTCTAAGGCCCGTTTTCTCAAACGAGGCTCAAGAGTTGTTCTTTACTTAAATACAGTAAGAAAGGAATGCCGCTATTTATCGTATAAAGCGTTATCCTTTCTAACTACGCTAAAAACTTAATTCATTACTAACACGCCTCCTAGAATTCGGGCCTTACTCATTCTCTATATCCAAACTGTGAGCTGCACTGATGGACATAGATCACCTAATTTTGGCCTAGATATCTGGCCTCCATCAGCGACTTTTCGTGATTCGAGTCCTTCGATTACCTTACTGACACTTATTACTAGCCTTTCTATAGATGTGACATAGAATATTGTGTGTATAAGCTGTTCTATCTCTTTATTTTCGTCATTTTAAGCCAACTACCATTCCTTGAGTCTAGAAATTTTAGATCTGTAGTCTTTGTACTGTTACTCTTAACTACTTATTAGTTGACTATAGAATATAGATGTTTCATAGCTAAAATATTATCATTAATGTTAAAACCACAGACATCCGAATATACAATTAGACTGGACAAGCCGCCAAGTTTATAGGCAGTCCCAGTGTCGCAATTTCTTTTCGGTTCTTACCTATGAAAAGTTATTATATTTCATGGTAAATTTACTGATTCATTGCGATGATGGCATGTTACAATTGCACAGGATGGCATTTTGGGAAAAAACGGTAATTTCTTCTAATATTCGTGCGTCTTGACTCGTCTCACAGAGCGTAAACTGGCAGCCAGTGTATGCTCGTTGAGCTTACATTTGTCGCACTTAAAAACGCGGCTTGCCCCATCTCCTGTATTGGGAAATCTGTGGTTAAACCTTAAGTTTGAAAAAAATCAAGTCACTTTATTTTAAATAATACCAAAACTTAAATTGTTAATTTTGCTTTTAGGGCACGTTAATGTACGAATATATAGTTAGTACGGAATGAATAATAGACCAAAAAGATATGGCCTATGATCGTAACTGTAATGGTGCTATAGTCCCTTAGATTTTGATCTCATTCGAGTGTGGGATGCGGATGTAATTGTTGCTAATTATATATTCTGTTATGTCAGCGCCAGATATGTGACAGGGTTTGATAAATTATCTATCATGCTTTGTAAATTCATCTTTTTAACGTAAATAATAAGAAAAATTGGCAAAATAGGTATATATCAAAGTTTTCTATATTATATCAATACGAAAAACATAACTTTAACTTATTCATAATTTATTGAATGTTATGTTTTTCGTATTGTTTTTTTGTATTTATTACTATGAATTGAATAAAGGTAAAATCAAATTTTGACGTATTAACACTTTTACTGACACCAACTATAAAGTAATGAATCTAACAGTTAGATAAATTACTTTATCTACAAGACTTTTTCTAATGCACGTCGTTTCCTGGCGGTTTAATATAATAGTAATTTTAATATACCCAAATCAAAAACTTGTCACATATGTAGCGCCGATTTAGATTCCACTGCAACTGGACGGTTGTGTGTATAATAATGTTAACAAGAATTATC
>PQWD01001489.1:0-49250 GCA_019425675.1 Leucinodes orbonalis | reverse complement strand
TGGGCCTTGCTTGCTTTGCTTAGGGCCGGGCCACAGAAAAAAAATGAATTCAAAACGTTTGGGGTGCAATATATAGACGACCCATTGGTGTTGCGTGAAGGTCGACTGCAACACCAATTCCGGTTCATCCCGGGCAGTACAAAACATTTGTGTGTATGAACATGTCTGTAATAGTCTGGGTGTTTTCTATGTACATATATGTATGTATTTACAAAAGAAATGTATATAAGTTTGTTTATCCGTTGTTTAGTACCCATAATACAGGCTTTACGCTTACCTTGGGGCTGGATGGCTCTGTGTGAATGTCAGTGGATATTTATTTATTTATGTGATATCTCTAAACACGACTACAGGAAGAACTAAAAGAACATGATATGGATTATATCCACTAATTAAGAAATTCTTTGTGGCCAAGCTAAAACGGAGATAATTTCTTTATACTACCGATTTTTTTAAATCGTGTTAACTACTCGTACGTCATTTGAAAAATTCGCTTTATAACAATGTGGCTGGATTTATTCAGCAGCAAACATCTGATTACACACTGAGCAATTTCCTTTGGAATAATAATAATGCTTGTTACTATGTATCTATTTGCACGTGTATTATCATATATTCGGTGTCAGTTACCTAACCTACCATGCCATACATGCTTTTTGATCGTCTTTATGAAAAATAATTAAGTAGATATCTTTTCATAGCAATTCCTTCATTTAAAATTACGCAAATGGTTTTCATCTTTAAATTATCGCGAGGAGCCTTAAAGGTGTCACAGTTTGGACAAGAATCTCAGCTGCGGGAAGGTTTCACTAATATTCATCGTCAACATCAGCTCATTAAACGTCCCGGCCGAGGGGCACGAGCCTACCTGAACGCGGGTGTATAGGCTTTTCGAACTGACTACTGCTGTTGGTCGCAGATGGCCTTTACAGCTTCACCGGGCAATTAGCGAGCGCAGATGGCTCTCAGCCTTAAAACCAGCACACGCCGGTTACGCCGGTTACTGTGCGAACCTACAGGGACACGCGACGATGGCCCCCGCCGGCGGGGACGGAATCTCGCTTGTCGATTTGTAGGTACAGTGTTCTAATGTTTTAGCTATTTCGATGGTACTGTGGTAGGTGGTAGGATCTCAACAGGTGGGTCTTAAAATGAACATGGACAAGACGAAAGTCATGTCTAATGCCCATGTCGTACCTATACCGATATCAGTTGGAAGTTCTGTCCTCGAAGTTGTTGACGAATATGTGTACCTGGGACAGGTAGTCCAAATGGGTAGGTCCAACTTCGAGAAGGAGGTTTCTCGTCGAATCCAATTAGGATGGGCAGCGTTCGGGAAGTTAAGGCACATCTTTTCGACCAAAATACCTCAGTGTCTCAAGACGAAGGTCTTTGACCAGTGTGTGTTGCCAGTTATGACATACGGAAGCGAAACGTGGTCGCTCACTAAGGGTCTCTTGAATAGACTCAAGGTTGCTCAGCGTGCTATGGAGAGGGCTATGTTAGGTGTCTCCCTACGCGATAAAATCCGAAATTTATTTATTTTATTTATTCATTCAGAAAACCAACAGCGTTATCTTATAGTTAGACTTATAATTATTTATTACATGTAAGTATGGCAATAAAGTTTTCCTTAAATTAACTAATAATAAGTAACAATGACTATAAAATACTACATTTATTATTTATACCGTGGTTGCACAAAACATGTAATATAATAACTCATATATGTAAAATACATAAATAAATAATTATAAGATACATATTAAAAATACCATATAATATGATTAGGTAGAATATTAATATATAGAAAAATAAACTAAATTTTATAAAAGTATAAACATATACATCTTACGAGTACTATGCATGTATATTATTTATCACCTAAGACTTAGACCATATGTCATCGATAATTTTGCGTTTAAAACTAGTCTTACTATTTGCAAATGGATCAATGTGATTGAAATTGTTGTTATATGTAGCTACAATACGCCAGAGAGCAGAGTTTTTAAGATAATTAGTGAGATGTTTGGTACATGCAGAAGACAAGTGTGACGCGTACGGCTTCCCGGAGTCCTATAAAATATTTTAGAGACAAGCTCAGGGCAGTCTATATTACTATTCAAAATATCGTGTAGTAGGCTCATGTCTAGTATAACCCTCCTTTGTTCCAACGTCAATAGTTTATGTTCCGTACAATCCTGTTCGTATGACTGAAAACCCTTACGGCACCGGAAGTTAAGATGCTTAACAAATTTCTTTTGAATTCGCTCCAATTTATATTTATATTTTATATATTGTGGGGACCATATTGGGCTAACATATTCCAATATACTTCTAACAAAAGCAAAGTACACAGACCTTATAGCATATTTATCTTTGAAAGGCTTACAAGTTCGTAAACAAATCCCAAATTTCTGTAAGCCTTGCTGGTTATATGATCAATATGATCGGAAAACAACATCTTATGATCAAAATGAACACCCAAGTCTAATATACACTGACTTCGATTAATAAGCGTACCATCAAGAATATAATTGTGAATAATGGGCCTTGATGAGCGCGTAAACGAGATACATTCGCATTTAGATATATTCACAGATATTTTGTTCCTGGAATAATATTGCATTAATCTATCTAGGTCATTCTGTAACAACAAACAGTCACGGTCACTGTTGACCTTACTAAAGATTTTTTTGTCGTCGGCATACATAAGGTATTTGGAAGATTCGAAGCATGATCCAATGTCAAATAGATAAGCGTTGTAGAATAGCGGACCTAAATGTGAGCCTTGGGGACTCCCGATGGTATATTTATAAAGTTTGAGCGATGTCCTCCAATAACCGCCTGAGAGCGATTTGATAAATATGACTTTACCCAGCGAAGCAAGTCACCATGTATGCCTAGCAGTTGGAGTTTATTTAAAAGTATCACGTGATCCACGCGATCAAAGGCCTTCTCAAAATCGGTATAGATTACGTCCACCTGTCCTCCGTGTTCCATATTCTCAAGGATAAAGCTTGAGAAACATGTGAGATTAGTTGTTGTTGACCTTTTCCTCAAGAAACCGTGTTGAGTATGTGGAATTGATTGAGATATTGTCACATAAATTTGTTCAAACAATAAGCTCGAACAGCTTCGCAACGGGTTTAAAATAGATATTCCTCTGTAGTTTATTACTTCCATACGCGATCCTTTCTTATGTATAGGAACTACATGAGCACTTTTCCATTTTTGAGGGAAAACACCTCGCGTAGGGAACGGTTAAATATGATAGTTAACGGATCAGCAAGAGACTCCGCACATTGACTCCAGAATATAGGAGGTAAACCATCACTGCCGCACCCTTACTTGTGTCCAATTTCATTAACATTGCTTTCACCTTTTTAACATTAGTGACTATGTTTGATACTACATTAGTGGTCTCTTGACTGTTTAAAGAAGTGTAGCTGTCACTCGGTTCAACGAAAACACTTTGGAAAAAAGAATTAAAAGCATTACATATTTCTCTTTCCTCTGTATACTGTACGCCGTCAAAATATAAGCACTTTGGGTAACCTGAACCTCTCTCAAAGCTTTAACGTAGCTCCAGAATACTTTCGCGTTGGTTTTTATATTCTTTTCACAGTTAGATGAATAAGCATTAAAGCACTCCTTCTGTACACGATGTTCTCTTGCTCTAAGCAATGCAAACTCGTCATAATCTCGAATATTCCCAAACTTCTTCCAACGCGAAATGATGATATCCGTAGGAGAACTAGGGTGACCACATAGTCAGAGGATTAGCAAGTTGAAGTGGCAGTGGGCAGGCACATAGTGCGTAGAACCGATGGCGATGGGCGGAAAGGTTCTCGAGTGGCGTCACGTAACGGAGAGCGAAGCGTAGCCTACCCACAGATGGACGATGATTTGGTTAAGGTGGGGTAGCAGAATGGATGTCAACTGCAAGGGATCGGTCCGCGTGGAAATATTAGGGAGGCCTTCGTTCAGCGTGGACATAATTGGGCTGTAATGATGAAAATGATGTGGTAGGATCGTCTGGATCGTCTAGCACGTCCCGTAGACGCCGACGTTTACGCTCGCGAGGTGAACTATTATAAGTTGCTGTTGTATAATAGGCAGAGGAGACAATAAGCGGGTTTGATTGCGCTACTGCTGAGTCGAAGAGGCGTTTGGACGCTAACTTTAGGAACTGCGAAATTGTAGGCTGCCCTAAGTTTAAATGAAGGTTGACATTACGTATGTACCACGCTCTCGTGGCTTTACGCATGAACTTATTCTGAATGACTTGTAGCCTATGGACGTGAGTGGACGCAGCGTGTGCAAATACCACACCGGCATACGTCATTATGGGCCGTATACGTGGTTGGCCGCATAGCGCGCTATGGTGCCTCGTTTCTAATACGCACCGCAAATGAATGGAACTCTTTACCTCCTTATGTGCTTCCCGATCATTACAACCTGGCTGTCTAGCCAAGAGTCAATAGGCTAATTCTAGGCAGGCATGATCCATCCTCGGCCGCCTCATCACTTACCATCAGGTGAGATGGCGGTCAAATGTGTAGATTCTCACCTTATTACTAAGGGAAAATTTACTACGTGTGTGCATAGGACAATGCAGGCGCCCGAGTGCGAATGCAGCCCGGTTGCACACTGATTTGATGTGCGGCCCAAAGGTTGGACCACTATCGAGAGTGACGCCTAGGTATTGGGGTTTCCGACCGACCGGATGACGCGCCGGCCTTCTGAAAAATTGGCCAAGCGCAAGTCGGACTCACCCGTGGCGGGTTCCTCAGCAGCAAGTAACATAAAATACAATAATTTGTATTTACTTTAATATTAATAAATACTGTTTCACCGTTTATGACGTAAAAAAAACTACCCACGAGAAATCGTTAAAAATAAAATTTCGTTGTTAGATTTTATGGTCATGTACATCATATATTTATTTCGATTTTATAAATAATAGTTTAGAAATTAGAGTGAGGGGGATACACATTTTTCATTTTTGGAAGTGTCTCTCGCGCAAACTATTCAATTAATTAAGAAAACAGGTTAGAAACCTAAGTACCATTTTTTAATATCTACACATTGATACCTCACACGTGGGGGTATGATGAAAAAAAAATATTTTTGAGTTTCAGTTCAATGTATGGGGAATTCTTAAATATTTAAAAAACCAAGTTTTTTATTAAAACCTAANCTGAAGTAGTTTATGAATGAACGTCGACGGCTCAATGGTGTGGATTATCGCCCTCCTACCGGGAGGGCTGAGGTTCAAATCCCGCCACGTACCAATGTGTTTTCGAATTTTCAAAAATTATATGTACTATATCCGACGTTCTTACGGCGAAGGAAAACATCGTGAGCAAACCTGCGCACCCCTGCGAAGAGATTCAAAGGTTGTGCGTGAAGTCGTCCAACCCGCACTGGGCCCGCGTGGACGACTAAGGCCTAATCACACTATACGGGTAGGCTCGTGCCCCTCGGTGGCGACGTTTCATGAGCTGATGATGATGATGAAGATGAGTTTATGAATGACGTCCAATCTGGTATAATGTTTGAGACGTCGGCTATTCTACCAAGGGTTCAAACCCCGGGTAGTAAAAAACTTGTGTGCATGAACATGTCAGTTTGTGTTGGTCTGGGTGTTTTCTATGTATCATATATTTATGTATTTACAAAAAAATGTATATAAGTATGTTTGTCCGTTATTCAGTATACATATTACAGGCTGGTGCTTAGTTTAGATGGTGCTTTTAATCTATACTAATATTTAAGCTGAAGAGTTTGTTTGTTTGAACGCGCTAATCTCAGGAACTACTGGTTCGATTTAATAATAATAATAATAATAAATCATTTATTCAGTGCCAAATACATACAAAGTTCTTAGTCTAAATTACAGTAAGGACACTGAAAGGTGCCCACTCAGCTTTATGTCGAGGTACTTAGTAAGCACCGCGACACTGATCTTCCGTGTGCACCGGGTGCAAAAGAGAACGCAACCGCCTGCGCCAACGCCGTAACAGTATCTATCAGATAAATAATATACTTAATGAAATAAATACAAATTTATGTTTTTATATAAATATTATATGTTAAAATACGGGCATGCATGTAATAAGTTAAAGTAATAAGATATACATTTTAAGTTCATAACAAAACGTACTTAAAATAGGTAATTATTATAGAAGGGTATGTAAGGATACATATATATATAATATGAAATAAATAGACAGTGACTCATATTTGTGATTTCTGGTCTAACAAAAGGTGTGACTTCAATTTAATTTTAAATGTTTTAATATTATTGAGGTTTCTTATGGGTGGGGGAATATTATTCCAACATTTCGTGGCAGCGTATCGAAAGCTGCCACGAAACGCAGCTGTGTTGGTCACTGGACATAATAACCGGCTTGCTAACCTTAAAGGTCTTTGTGAGAATTTAAGTTTATTAAAAAGATATTGCGGTGTTTTATTATGGATTATTCCAAACAACAGACTGGCAAAATGAAGCGAACGTCGTGATTGCATTGTTAATAAATTGTGGTTGTTGAGATATGGGCTTATATGAGATCGTTGAGGGATATGGAAACAAAAACGAGCACAGGCATTTTGCACTCGTTGGATTAGCTTTTTAGTATAACCATAGAGGCATTCCCCAATAACTGTGTCGGCATAATTTAACTTGGCTAAGACTAATGATTCACATATTTTTATTCTGACATCAATAGATAAATAATTACGGATTTTGTATAATACCTTAAGCCTAAAAAACAGTTTTTAACAACTTGTACAACGTGATTGTGGAAGCTCAGCCGACTGTCCATTAGGACACCTAAATTGCGAGCTTCATCCACTCGTTCTATGGTACTATCTTGTATTTTTAAATTAGGGTTGTGACTAATTATTTTAAGAATTATTTGAATAATTCTTTCAGTATTAGATAGCTTATTTATCGAGGAAGGCTATAGGCTATATATCATCACTCTACGAGTAAAAGAAGCGGAGCAGTAATGAAAAATTTTTAAAAATCGGGGGTATTTTTTCTTACTTGGAGCTTCCGCTGCGTACGCTGCGTAAACGGTTAAAGTTACACAAAAGTCATGTATGAGAGTATTATTCTCCTTTTAAAGGTCTACAAAAAATTCCGCGACAGCATATGTCTATCTTTTAAGGTTAGCTCACTATAACATATTTTTTGCTAATAAAAAATTCTGCAATTGACCCCGAAACCTTAAAAGTTGGAGGGAGGGGAAATCCTATGTATAGTGATAAATGAAAGTACCGTGTTATCCCGAATTTAATGCGAGCGAAGCCGCGGGCAAAAGCTAGTTAGCAATAAATATATACCATCGCGGAGATTTTTGGAGACCTTTTTAGGGTTCCGTAGTCAAATGGCAAAAAATGGAACCCTTATAGATTCCCCATTGTGAAAAATAGCGTAGCGTAGGATGCCCTCCGGCCCGATGGACCAGCAACTTGCGAAAGGACGGTGGTGGAAGCTACTCGTAGATGAGAAAAGCGGAGGACCGGGATATCTGGCACAAAATGGGTCAGGCCTATGTCCAGCAGCTGACTGCGATAAGTTGAAGACAGAGAGAGAGAAAATTTTAATTCCATTTAAATTAAGTGACAAGTGTCGTCATTACAAGCATACTCTATGGAAACATTTCCGTGTTTCTAACAAAGAAATTCAGTAACAGATGTGACCTTGTAACGTAGTTTGTCTCCAAGTTCTTCGATTTTTATATTGTTCATAACAATGATGTCATTTGAACAGCGAATAGTATTTAAATCGCGTTCGTTTTTTGCTTCACATATTCTATCGCCAAGATGTTTCGCGTATCAGCCTGTGTTCTCCTAGTGGTTGCCGCCATATACGTGGCAGACGTAAAGTGTAAGTACTATTAATCCGCTGACATAAACTTTTATTACACATATCAAATAAAAATATGTTAGTGGATGTTTTATGTTTTTTAAAAATAAAATACAAAAAATAATAAATAAAGCTCACGCCTTGGTCCCCGAGGGGTAGGCAGAGATGATGGAACGCCACTTTGCGCGGTCCTGACGTACTTCCCTAGCTTCATTCACATCCGTCAATCTTTTCATACGATCTCTTTTATTCCTCTTGCTTGAGACCCCAGCCTTCTTAAGAACTTGACCAATTCGGTTTTTTTTTCTACAAATTAATTTATTCACACCAGTACCGGGTAGTAATTTTGTTTATCTTAACCAGGTGATCAAAGGGGTCTAGAGCAATGCGGCGACATTAACGCCTCTCTCGGTTGTGTGAAGGCAGAAATAAATAAAAGCTGCTCGCCTAGCAACCCGTGCGCAGGTTTCGTCTGCACCACCATAGGCTGCGTCTGCGGTCCAGGAAAGAAATATAACGAGGGTGCTAGAAAATGTGTGCCTGCTTAAGCGTTACAACACCTAAGGGTAAGAGATCGAACCTTCATTATGAGCTCTTTTTATGTCCCCACTAGTGTTGCCAGGTGCCCGATTTGCGCGGGACGTCACGATATTCAGGGGTTAGGGATGCGTCCCGATAAGTAATTCGTCGGGACGCTAAATGATTAATCAGAAAATCAAAAAGTTTCCTCATAAAGAAATATGTATTAGGCATTTTTACTAAGAACATCAATGCCAAATTCAAAATGACACTCTTCAGCGTCACGTCACAGGGTCACGAGCCTACCCGTACAGATTGTTTAGGCCTTAGTCGGTCATGCGTGGCGAGATTTGAACCTACACCCACCAGATCGGAAGGCAACAGTCCACACCAATGAGCAACCGACGCTCTAAACTAAGCCTTAGTTTCTAAAATAATATTACGACTTCCTTTGACACTGACACTTTATGAGTATATGTAACTGTCACCGCAAAAAGCAGTTTACCTATACTAGGTGTTAGACTCAGTACTGAGTCGTCTAGGTAGGCACCACCACACAGTGCCAGATATCGTCCCGTGAAACAGAAGTGTTTTGCACTTTTGTGTTTCGGGATGAGGGCACTGTAGCTAGTGAAACCGGGTATAGGAGACCTAAGATCTGTTGTTTCGGGTGTCGGGCGCAGTGCGGCATTGACGGAGAATAATAATTGTCCATCAGTTGTTGCTCTCCTTCAATGCCGCTCTGTAATGGTCAGGCGTATCACTTAACATCAGGTGAGCGTCATGGTCGTTCTTTACTCCTATAATATAAAAAAATATATTTACGCGATAGTCTTTGAACGGCTACGCGCTCCATTTGTTAAAAGTCTCGATGCTGAATCGGAAGTAGTCGCCAAGGAGTAAGGGGGCACATTTTTTTGGGAAGGGTTACAATTTTATTTTTGGAGTTTTACAGTAAACAAAACGTTTCAGTCTTCAGAACTTCTGCTTCATAAACTAGGATCCTGTATTTATTTGGCAGTGATCTCTTCCATTGCATTGTCACGGTGATAATGATAATTTTATTCCTTTTTTCAGGTCCATCGTAAACTTAACAACAGCCAGTACTCATCTGATCATGTTATTTATCCACCATTATTACCAACAATTATTCGTTTTTGCATATACAATTAATTTCTGTTCTTTCTTCTCGACTAGAGGCACATATCATGTTTATTTTTTATAAGTATGAACCTACAATTATCCGTGTTTGCATATGCAAATTATAAGTAAGAAATATAATAAACGCTGACGCAATAATTAAAGATGGTAGTTTTATTTTATTTTCATGGCCCAATAAATATAATTATTATAACATAAGAAACGACTTCAAACGTCAAAACAATAATATTATGGCTTATGTCTAATAAATTCTGAAAAATCAAGAAGCGAATCGTAGTAAATGAAAGAACAACTCGAACAACAACAAATAAGTGATGCAATTTAAATAATATATAATATAATCGTTTTAGCAGTGCAGCATCGGTAGAATTTTTGTTCGAAAATAATGTGACGTTAACTAAGATGGATTCGAAACGTCATGATGGCATTTATGTTGGAATATTGGTAAATAAAAATAGTGAAATGAAAAGATAATTATGTAAACAAGTGCCGTGATTATCTACGTTCTGATTTACATTATTCGCAAGCTGACGCAGGCAAGATACTGCTCTTTTCAAAATATAAATGTGCAAGTCAATATTTTAAGGACATTGTCTGTTTCGCAGCCCGAGTTTCTCGTATGAGTTTGGTCTCATTAGTGATTAATTTTATTTTTATCCTTTTTTAATATTTTGCTTTATTTAAGGTATCTATAATTGACATTTATTTTAAATTGTATAATTAATATTATTAATTTATTTTTAAGTATTTGCTTAGTTTGATTTAATTATTATTTCATTTCTTTCATCTTTACTTATACTTATTTCATGTCTCATTCGCTACCAATCGATTCTGCAACATCTTCTGGCCCTATTGACGAAGCACAATCTATATCTTTAGATGGGTTTGAAAAATGCGTCCAATGTGCACCTCCGCGTTACTTCAAGGGAAAAGAGGTCTTAAAGTGCATTTAGGCAAAGCTCACAAAGCTTGCCAGAATCTAATACCTGAAGTGCACATTACTTCTCCTCAACAGGATCTTGAGACTTTTGGTGAAACTTTAGCACGTTACAAAAATACTCGTCCTGTCATCAAACGGATTCCCCGTGGAGCAAGGTTAGCAGTTGCCGATTCATTAAGGGAAACCATTGATCAAATTTTGGTCAACAATAATTTAGATAGCTGGATAGAATTTTAACTTTTTCTTATAGGGTGTTGCATATTTCCAAAGCCGATAACTCCTCTTTATCATTGACAAATCGTATAAAAAACAATTGCTCACTTTTCTCCAAAGATATCTTAGCAACAATGAATACAGGTACAGAAATGACAAAGTTAACAAAATTAAATTGATCGAAAACAAATTTAACGATGGAGATTTAAAAGGAGCTGCACATTGCTATTTTCGTGGACACTATAGCACCAAATAATTCTGAAACTCTCTATGCCCTTCAGACTAAACACCCAAATCCAAGAGCGCCAATTAACCTTCCAGTGCCTCCAGCTTCTCTACTTCAAATAACATCATATCAGTGGACATTGTTTCAGCTGCCATTAAATCTTTTAAAAGTGGCTCTGCTAGCGGTCTCGATGGGCTCACACCCCAACATTTTAAGGACTTAGTGTTTGTCAACGGTAATGGATCCAGTAATAGCTTACTATCAAAAATAGCGGATCTTGTAAATCTTATGTTGTGTGGCAGAGTACCCAACGAAATCACAAGTATTCTTTACGGTGCCAACCTATGCGCGCTTGTAAAGAAAGAGGGTGGCATTAGGCCTATTGCAGTAGGGAATACTATACGTCGCATTGCTTCAAAAGCCTGCAATAAAATATTGTTACCAGAACTGAATCAGGTGTTGCAACCGTTTCAGGTCGGCGTAGGTACGAAAGGTGGTTGTGAATCAACTGTTCATGCTGTCAGAACCCTTCTGGACAAAGGACAGTATGACGTATTACTTAAAGTCGACATTAAGAATGCCTTTAATTCTATTGATCGTGAGGCTTTTCTGAAGCAAGTGAGTTTTCATGCTCCTCTAATTTATCCATACCTTTGGCAATGTTATAATCTACCTTCAAAATTAATTTACCAAAATCATTGTCTTTCTTCCGCTACCGGATGCCAACAAGGTGACCCGTTAGGACCTGCAATTTTTAGCCTGGGCATACATCCCATAATAAAAGACCTAATGTCTCCTTTCAATATTTGGTATTTGGATGATGGTACTTTAGCTGGTGATGTTTCTACAGTCTTATCTGATTTAATATCACTAAAAACATCATTTGGAAATATTGGCTTGGAATTAAATCTGTCCAAATGTGAGCTATTTTTAAATAAAAACATAAATCCAAATCGCCGTTCCAATATTATTTCGGATTTCAAACTTGCAGCCCCTGATATAAAAATAATAAATGAAGATTCCCTTTGTGTTCTTGGTGCCCCCATCCTCTCCGACTCACTCCCTAATTTTGTTGATAAACAAATTAATAAATTTAACGAGTGCACCAAACTGTTATTTGAAATCAATGCTCATATGGCTTATCATATTATAAAATTTTGTTTGTTCATACCAAAATTTACATATGTACTTCGTTGCACACAACTTTGGAAACACGACAATTTAACGTACAAATTGGACGAAATTATTCAAAAAACTATTAGTAACGTACTCAATTGCAAAATGGATGATCTTGCGTGGCAACAGGCTTCTCTTCCAATCCGTTTTGGTGGGATTGGAGTTAGAAAAATGTCCGCTATATCTTTACCAGCTTTTTTGTCTTCTACACATGCCTCAAGCCTTTTGGTTAGGAAAATGCTTAACCCATTGATGGGTTCCACCTTTGAGGTTTCAGGTCTTGTTGAAGCTAAAACGGCATGGTCTTCCATATGCAATGAGGACTTTCCCATATCTACACATTCTCAGCGTCTGTGGGACCATCCGCTTTGCAAGGATGTCTATAACAAGTTGCTAGAACGCTGCATAACTACCGCAGATAAGTCCCGCTTATTAGCTGTAACTCAAAAAGAGTCAAACCATTGGCTTCGCGCTTACCCATCTTTTAATATTGGCACCCTACTCGATAACACCACATATCTATAGCAGTTGGTCTAAGGCTTGGCACAAAATTAAACGAGCCTCACCGCTGCTGCTGCGGTGCTTGGGTCGATTCCCTGGCACATCATGGCCTTTCTTGCCAGAGAAGCGCTGGTCGCTTCTCAAGACATGCTGCTGTTAATGATATTATCCGCCGTGCTCTTTCTAGTGCCCATGTCCCCTGTTTACTAGAGCCTAGCGGGGTCTTGCGTAGCGATGGCAAGAGACCGGATGGGATGACCCTTATCCCTTGGAAATGGGTAAGTGCCTAGTATGGGATGCCACTTGTGTAGACACTCTGGCACCTTGTCACATCGATGGTACCTCCCGTAACCCAGCGGCAGCTGCTACGGCAGCAGAAAATTCTAAATTCCGAAAATATAAGGATATCGGTAACAAATATATTTTTGTGCCGGTAGCGATTGAGACCATGGGTCCTTGGGCAAACGAGGCCAAATTGTTTTTAAAAGATCTGTCAGTACGTTTGACTGAGGCTACAGGGGACTCCAGAGCCGGCAGCTTCCTTGGTCAAAGAATAAGCATTGCTATTCAGCGCGGGAATGCTGCCAGTGTTTTGGGAACCCTGCCTCGGTCAGACGTACTTTTCGATTTTGTTAAATAATATATTATATTTCATTTAGTATTTATATTTTCAATAATAATTAATTTTGTTACGAAGATTTTTACATTAAAGATTGGAGTCATTATTATTTATAAAAACCCTTTGAACACTGATAGCATCTTATGACGTGAGGAGCAATCCATACTAATATAATAAATTTGAAAGTAACTGTCTGTCTGTATGTTACACTTTCACTCCTAAACGGCTGAACGGATTTTATTGAAATTTAGCATGGTGTTTGATGATAACCTGGAATAGGTTTTAGACTACTTTTTGTCCAATTTTGACCCCACACTTCCTTAAAATGGGGGATGGATGTTTGTATGGAACATTTTGTATTTTTTTAAGGTAGCTGAAAATGGGTATGCAGAAGGAGTGCAAATCTTAATTTCGACAAACTTGAATAGGACAAAATATTACTAAGACAACATACAACATCTACATGGCTCCATTACGACAATACCTTAGCATGAAGGGGGGGGGGTACTTCGGCTTACGCTACTCAAGACACGCTAAGCGTCGACACTATGTCAGATCGACAATGCGGATTATAGACGAAACCATAAAAATAGGTCTTACAAGAAAAATAAAGTTTACGTTTTTTTATGTTATAAGTGTTAAATAATAATAATATCTAATAATAATGTAATAAGTGTTAGAGCGATTTTCGAAAATATATGTAAGTTTTCTGACGCTCTTACGGTGAAGGAAAACATCGTGGGAAAACCTGCGCACGCCTGCGAAGATATTCAAGGTTGTGCGTGAAATCGTCCAACCCCCACTGGGCCCGCGTGGACGACAAAGCCTATGCATTCTTTACGGGTAGGCTCGTGCCTGGAGATGTCTAATGAGCTGATCATGATAGTCATGATAATGAATATTTAATGTTTCGAAAAATATAAATTTATTTATTTATTTATAAAACCGAGAAATAATAAGTCAGACAAAACGTGTGAAATTATTTTAATTAGTGATTTTTTGAGTGATGCTTTAATAACGATCACACACACATTCGTATCCATCATTGATCAGCCGTCATTGCATATATGTTCTGGGAAACACCCAGAAACAGAGCTGAATCTGTATCCTGGCTTGCATTGGCATCCACCACGAACACAGACATGAGGGCACACTAGCTTCCTGTTCTTCACTCCACATTCTTGGCCGCAAAAACTGGGCAGGCATCCGGGCTCGGAATTTGCGATAGTGCAAGCTGTAAAAAACATGGATTAAATTAGAAGTTAGACCGTAAAATTTTTTCAAGAACTTAATATCTACAATTATTTTTTTTATGTTATGAAGCGACCACGACGACCAGGGAGCTCACCTGATGGCAAGTGATACGCCTGACCATGACAGAGTGGCATTAAAGGAGACCAACAACGTATAAACAGTTATTATTTCTCCATCAATGCCGCACTGCGCCCGTCACTCTAGACAACTGATGTTAGGTATCTTATACCCGGTAATTTCACTAGCTACAGTGCCCACATCCTGAAACACAAAATGCCATAGCATGCATTCCACGGAACGATATCTGGCACTGCGGTGCTATAGACGACTCAGTATCGAGTCTACCATCAAGTCAAAGTAAAATTTACATTCACTAAGAGCAATTATGAAGGTTAAAACTATTTATTTAGAATGACTTCGCTGTTGGCCGAATGGCCTTTACAGCTTCACTAATCAAGTGACGTTCATGAATCTTTGATTTGTTTTGTTTAAGCTGCAACTATGTTCATACTTCCTTTGTTTTCGATGTTGTGTGTCCGCTTTTTTGTTCCTATGTCCCTATGTCGCTATATCCCTATGTGCGCTTAAATCTTCAAAACTACGCAACGGATTTAATGCGGTTTTTTTTGATGGAGTGTTTCAAGAGGAAGGTATATATGTATAATAACATCCATTATATAGTGGAGAAATACTGTTATTTTTGAGGTTTCTAATGTGATGTCGTAAAAAAAATTTTTCCGTTTACATTAAACGCAGGCTGAACCCTATAAGATTTATCAAAATTATGTACTGAGTATTGTAAACAATAAACAAGTCTACAAAAAACTCTGCGATGGTATATATGTATCTCTTATGGATATCCAACAATATAATTTTCTGGTCATTTCCTTATTACGACAAATAATGGCCAATTTTCGAAGCGATTTTAATAATACAGCATAAATCGTTATCCGATTAAATACCTTAAATGAATTGTTGACTTAATTTAGTTCTTCTATATGACCCCTTTATAGCATATGATTTAAATTAATATTTTTGAAGATATAACAGATTTAAAAATGGGTGATTGATGATTTTTTTTTATTTAATTTTTTTAAAATTTTCAGCGTGGCAACGTGATAAGCCTCTTGGGCACCTTGCCACATGATGGCGACCTCCGAGTATTCCGAGGGGAGTATTCCCTATGAATAAAATATTTTTTTGTATTTATTTATGTTCCTAGGCTTTTTGTAAATATATTTGAATGAGTTATATTTTAATTTTAATATTTCAGTATGAATTTTTGTATTAATTTATTTGAAATACAGATTTAAAAATTGTCGCTAGTTTATTATAAAATAATTTATGTATGGTTGACTGTTAATAGACATTTTACACGCCGTACTAAATACATTAAATTGTATTGTCATCAGAACTATAGGTGTTTACCAAATATCAGATCAATCGGTCAACAGGTAAAGGATAAAATTTCAACTACTAAATTTGACCCAAACAAACAGGGCAAGTTCAATTAAACCGTTTAATTAATTTCCGGGTATCTGACACCTAACAGTTGTCTCGGGTGATGGGCGCAGTGCGGCATCATCATTATCAGCTGTGCGGCATCGATGGAGAATAATAACCGTTTTTCAGTTATATGCCCCTTTCAATGCTACTCTGTCATGGTAAGGTCTATCACTTACCGTCAGGTGAGCGTACTGACCGTCCTGTACATTTAGTAAATTAAAAAAAAAAAAAAATCAACAAATCTGGGGGCACGGCAGTGCCACTTGGAAAACGGTGATTCAATAGCCCATCGATTGTAGGCTTGATAAAGCCACTAACGTATAAAGAATGTTCAACGGCCAAGTCACACAACATCAACCATAATAATTAATTAATTGCAGTAAGGAACCTTAGACTTGGCACGTCTTTGTCTTGATTTCATTACTTTTTAGAGATAATCAAGCAGCTCCATCGAGACTTGGCTAGATTTTTTACAGAATGTTTTTGGTGGGATTTAAACTTACCCTGCGCATCCGCCAAGTCGAGAGCGGCAACTACAAGGAGAACAAATATAGTAACACGTAGCATCTTCGCTGCTGTTTCAATAAACATATGAAGTAGATAGAGTTCCAGTCACCAAAATATACCAATGCTAATGTAAACATTCCTTTAAACTTATTGTTATGTAAATCCCTGAAACTCAATTACAAGGTTAATACTTTTATCAAATTAACTACGGTTTAAAAACAATGTACAGGGTGGACCAAAAGTCCGGTAACATTTGAATCGAGTGCTGCTTCGAATTGCGGGGGATAGGGGGGAGCGGGGCGTTACTAAACGCGAGAGCGGCTAGTTGGAATCAGTGTTGCACTTTGTTAGCTAGATCTAGCACATTTTAGCATAGGTGAAGTGCTTTTTTAACGATTTAGCCCGAAATGAGCAAGCGAGCTAAATTCAAATTCAAAATTCTTTATTCAAATTAGGCTTACAAAAAGCACTTATGAACGTCAAAAAATATACAAAAATATAATAAAAAACAATTAAAAATACCTAACTTAAAATATAAATTTTGATGCTTTGAAAAAAAAAGCGCTTCAGTGGATTGGCCTGTTGAGAAAGAAGCACTCAAGAAAACTCAACAGTGTAGCCTTTTTTAAAAACGATTACTTAATGTAACAATATATCATAAACACTGAAATAGCTGAGCAATTTAAGACCAAGGATTTTTATCACATAAATATTCGTCAATAGTGTAGTTTTTTAGAAAGGTGGTTTATTAATATGGCTAACAAGCACTTATTTGCTATTTCATCAGTCACGATGTCGTTTATTTAGACGCTCTAAAAAAAGGCTTCTTGACATGATTATTTCAGCATTTTTAGAACAGAAATCGTTTTATGCTCCATCTAGCCCTATTAACTTATCTAGCTCTTTTTAACTTCTCAAAAAGCCCTTTTTCTAAAACAACAACAACGATGAAGCGCAATTTTTTACACAGTACAACATAAGAAATAAAAATAAAGCTCCATCAACTCGTGCAATTAAACATGGCGGCCAAATGTCTGCCTATAAAGGATAAAAAAAAAACATTGGGTACGAAAGTTCGAGGACGGGTTCAACATTAAATCAACCATGATCCGGCCGACCTAGGACGTCGAGAAAGCCCGTAAAAATAGAGCGCGTACGAGTATCTGTTAGAGAACAACCTGACCTCTCTTTTCGAAAGCAATCTAGAGTTTTAAGTATATCTAGGACATCTTTAAATCGTATTCTTCACAAGAATTTACATTAACACCCTTATAAAATTCAAATTGTACAGCAATTAAGGCCAAATGACTACACTCAGAGACTGCAGTTTGCCAACGAAATGCTTGTGAGGCTTACGAGCTTCAGTAACGTCTTTTTCTAAGACGAGGTACATTTTCACCTAACTGGACGTATGAACAGGCAAAATTGCAGATACTGGAGTGACGCTAACCCGGAATTGAAGCTCCAAAAGCCCTTACACTCGCCTAACGTTACTGAATGGGCAGCTTCATGAGCCAGTGAAATTATTGGTCCATATTTTTATGAGGAGCAGAGAAGCCGTCCCGTTACCGTTAACACACAGCGATACATTCCATGCTATAGTACTTTTTTTGCTCCAGCATTACACGAACGTGGTTTCAACAAGAAGATGGGACCACATGTCACACCTCCAACGACTCAATAGCTGCATCTATATTCCAAAAGAGGTGACATTAACTGGCCACCCCGCCGCCCGGATTTGTTACTAATGGACTTTTTCCTTTCGGATACATCAAAAGTAAAGTTTTGAATAACAACCCTCAGTCTGTTGAAGAATTAAAAGAAAATATACGCAAGGAAATTCAGAACATTTCTCCAAACACTAGTCGGGCGGTGATGGAAAATTTCCGCTCCAGGTTACAGGCATGCCAAACTAAACAAGGGACACATTATGACGACGTTCTTAAAAAATAAAACTCAGATTTTTGTACTTTACTAATAAATAAATACTTTTCTCTCATATTTATGGGCAGTGGAGTGCCCCCGCCAAGTCGAGCGCGAAGCAAACACTGTCTGTCTGATCCTTTACAGGATCCATGTCGCCGGATTTTCAGGCCCCGATTTGAGAACCTTTGGATAATACCAGAGCGCTGAAATTTTCGTCATCTAGTAGGATATAATAACATACTTTAAATCCAGAATTTCAAGTCAGTAAGTCATTCAGTTCCGATGCTAAGCGAAAGCAAAGTTTCGCATTTTCGACAGACACTCACTCACTCATGATCATCAAAATAGAACTAGTACTTCCCATTAACTCAGAGTGCTGAAATTTGGTACAAGGTTAGGTTGTAATGGCTACATAAAGGGAAAACTATACAAACTTGGTTAATCGAAGATCTGGAGTACCTGGTGACCCTGCTTAGATAACAAAAGAGCCCAGCCAAACTATAAGAGATCGACATACCGCCTTTAAACAATATATATTCAACATGGTGGGCCGCTTCATCGGACGTCAAAAATTAAAGGTCTGGAGTATCTGATGAAGAATCCTCAGCTATATAAGAGATATGGTAATGCCCCTTCTACTATTAATACTTACGATTACTTTATTATTATGGTTAATGTTATGTGACTTGACCGTTGAAGACTACATAACGACACAACATCAATCATAATAATAAAATAATCGCAGTAAGGAACCTTAGACTTGGCACGTCTTTGTCTTGATTTCATTACTTTTTAGAGATAATCAAGCAGAAGCATCTCCACCGAGAGTTAGCTAGTTTTTTACAGGATGTTTTTTTGTATTTTTATAACCATTTGAAATGTTACCGTACTTTTGGTCCACCCTGTATAATGTTATTTGTAAAAATATTAATGAGTTAAATGGTACAGTGTACATACATCAATTAACTGTTGAAATGGTCTATTTTTGTACAGGTGATCGAAATTCGTTCTTTTTGGTGTAAATTTGGTTCAAAATACAAAAAGTTAATAACTATGTAGTAGTTGATGATTTTAAAGTGTTTTAACTTTATTTTCAGCAAACCGATATAGGTTTGCTGAAAATAAAGTTCTACTTGTATTGAACTATAAAAATCATATTGATGTTTCTATTATCTTTTGTTTATAAATTACTGAATCGGACGAGAGACACTTCCATAATGGTTAAATTTCTCTTCTCGAAGATCCAACTTTTTCCGAACCGGTCTGTCACAAAAAAAAATCAGTAAGAATTGACGATTCATAAAGTAATGTAACTCATAATAGTTATAAGATTCATATTTTGAGTTTGAATAATAATATTTTTTACGCTTTTAGCTTCCCGCTTCGCTACTGAGGTGATGCGTGGGTGATGGTGGTGACGACCCAGTGATTTTCCATTTAAAAGGAGTTGATGAACTATTTTATTTGCCGTTACTTGGTTACGGTTATGCCTTTTTACTGTTACGGGTCATGTTTAAGTTTGTAACAGTTTTGAACCAATTTTCTTGTATGTTTCTACTAATTTGTGATAGCAGCTCTTCACTGATTGTTGTGGTTTCTTCAGAGAAAGGATCTTGATTGTATAAAATCGCATACTCCTTCAACAGAACCGCAGACTCCTTCGACAATCCTGGAAGGTAAGAAGTTCGACAATCTCAAGGTATCCACTTACGGGAAAATGATGAGATGACTTCAACAAATTTGTCACAGTTCTGATGTACAGGTGGGATATCCAGAAGAGATTCGTCAATATACTTTGAATATAGGCACTTTTAGCTTCCCGCTTCGCTACTGAGGTGATGTGTGGGTGATGGTGGTACAAACAGACACATCAATGTAAATAAAATTGTAGTGTCTGTTTGTAATAAAAAACGATTATTTCAATCGTTTTTATTACATGCATATGATTACTTTAAAAAAAATGGTCTTGTGTTATATGCTCTGTGCATATCCACAAGACCATTTTTTTTAAATTTGTCTGTATTTTCGTCTGTTTATTTGTTCGGAATTTCTGAATCGGCTGGACTGATTTTGACGGGACTTTTATTGGCAGGTAGCCGATGTTATAACGAAAAACATAGTAACATGTAAAGTCTGTTTTAATAAAAAAGGTAACTTTAGTATCGAAGATTATATAAATGATAAAAACTCATATATGTTGATTTCCACGCCTGCACTACTTTTGTTTTTTTTTGTTATCATCTATTTAGATTTATATTATACTTAACTGCTTAATAATACTTTTGTAATTATAATTTTACTTATACTTAATATGATAAAAATTGACAATTTAATTTAAAATAAATATTTAACTAGTATAATTAATGGAGAAACCAAGTTAATTCAAGTACTTGAGTGTTAAATAACCTGTGAAAGTGTTTGCAATAACTGCGTACGAAAATTGAAAAATCTTCAATCTGAAATTCAAAAAGTCAACGGTTGGGCTACTTCAACTTAACGAAATTGAAGGATTCTACGGTGAAAACCAGGAGAGTACTAGTTTTTATTGATATTTTAACACGACATACAACACCGAACACTCCACATCACTCGTATATGGTCAGTAGTTCGTTTACTAGGAAATCGGCTATTAGAGGCGGGTCACTAATATTATTAAATAATAAAATTAAATTTAAAGAGCGTAAAGTCGTGGTGTCGCTTTCTGTGGAACGAACTATTGAACTAGCGTGTGCAGAGCTGGAGCAACATGTAATCGTTTGTGTGTACAGGCCTCCATCGGGGAATTTTAATGTATTTGAGACTACTATGGAAGAAGTATAAAGAAAAATAAGTTCATCTAGTGAAAAAGTGATTGTGTGTGGTGATTTTAACATTAACATTTTAGAAAATTCACCAAATACTGTTAGGTTTCTAAATCTTTTTAAATCATTTAATTAAATTCATCTTTTTAATGAACCCACAAGAATTACTTCAATCTCGGCCACTTGTTTAGACAACATTTTTTGTAATTTTGATATAAATGACAAGAGTATAATAAATATCATTAATTCTGATCATATCGGACAGATGGCATCGTTTGAGCACCTTCTTGCCCCAACTTCATGTAATTTTGTTTGTCGGCCAATTACAACATATCGCATAGAAAAATTTAAGGAAAATATATCTAGCAAGTTGCCTTTATTAACTTATAGTAATGAAAATGTTGATGAACATTTTAATAAAAATATTTAGTGTAATTGAAAAGGAATTTAATGGTACATTTCCAAAAAAGCCCTGTTATCGTAGAGTATGTTAGAAATTATTCAAAATTATTAAAAAAAGTTTGCGCAGTAGCTAAAGCTAATAACTTTAAAAATAAAATAATCAATGCTACTAATAAAAGTAAAGTTTCGTGGAATATCATCAATAAAGAGACTTGTAAAAATAAAACACAAGACAACAAGATCACACTGAATATTGATGGCAGGAGTCTTAATACTGACTCTCAGGTGGCACATGCATTTGAAAAGTTCTTTACTAATATTGCTGTCACTGTAACTA
This sequence comes from Leucinodes orbonalis, assembly GCA_019425675.1. Lineage (NCBI taxonomy): Eukaryota > Metazoa > Arthropoda > Insecta > Lepidoptera > Crambidae > Leucinodes > Leucinodes orbonalis. The sequence goes on along the minus strand of PQWD01001489.1, from coordinate 27,283 downwards.
GTAAATTAAATTCAAATCCTCATCTTGCTGTTTCTCTCCTTAAGTCACATGTTGATGAGTGCAAAACGTCTATTAGATTTACACATGTAAATACACAAACACAGGGATAATCACTAGAACTTTTAAAGAGCTAAATATTAAAAATACAGAGGATTTATGGGGACTCTCTATAGAAATACTTACAAATATAATATTATGTATTGCTCCTCACTTAGCTGTTATTTTTAATCAGTGTGTTGACCAGGGCATATTTCCAAATTTGATGAAATTAAGTAAAATCAAACCTTCTCACTACAGACCTATCTCTATTCTCCCAGCTCTAAGTAAGATATTTAATCAATTATTGTCTCATTTCAACGTAAACAAATTATTACATAGCAATCAATTTGGATTTACTAAAGGCAGATCCACTACTGATGCAGGAGTGGCACTAATAAAACATATTTTTAAGGCGTGGGAAAATAAGCAAGATGCTATAGGAATATTCTGCGATCTATCGAAGGCATTCGATTGCGTTACCCGTAATACTCTCCTCATGAAGTTGAAGCATTACGGTGTCGATAAGGACGCTCTTAATTTAATACAATCATATTTAACGAATAGAGTCCAAAACGTACATGTCGGAGAAACAAGTTCCAGCGGAGCCCTTTTATTGATGGGCGTTCCCCAGGGCTCAATATTGGGACCTTTATTATTTTAATTATATAAATGATCTACCTTATTATACTCAAAACCTATGTGAAACTGTATTATTTGCTGATGATACATCTCTTATATTTAACGTGGATAGACAAAAAGAAACTTTTGACGATGTAAATACTACACTTTCTCAGGTATTACATTGGTTTACGACCAATAATTTACTTCTTAAGTCTAAAAGAACTAAATGTATTAAGTTTACAATGCCTAATGTAAGGCAGGTAGATACTTTCATCACTTTGGATGAAGGACCCATGGAAGTAATAAATTCAACCGTTTTCCTGGGTATAAAATTAGACGCAAAATTGCAGTGGGGTCCCCATATTGCGGCTTTGGCAGGAAGGCTTAGTTCCGCTGCATATGCTGTAAGGAAGATAAGAAGTCTCACTGATATTGAGACTGCAAGACTTGTGTTTTAGCTATTTTCACAGCGTGATGTCTTATGGTCTACTTTTGTGGGGTCTGCTGCTGATCTACAAACAATTTTTGTATTGCAGAAAAGATCCATCCGTGCCATATACGGCCTTAAATCACGTGACTCACTAAGGGAATTATTTAAACAAATAAATATTTTAACATTACCGTCTCAGTACATTCTAGACTGCGTCATCTATGTACACAAAAATTTACATGTATTTTCAAAAAAGTCAGATAATCATAGTTTGAACACTAGGAACAAACACAAACTTGCCGTTCCAAATCTTAGATTGCATAAGGTTGGGAACTCATTTGTGGGATTAAGCATTAAAATATTTAATAAGCAAAATGTAATTGATTTACCCCTGCATAAGTTTAAGTCTCATGTAAAGTCTATTTTAATAAAAAAAGCTTACTATAGTGTTGAAGATTATATAAATGATAAAAACTCATGGACATGTTGATTTCCACGCCTGCACTACTTTTGTTTTTTTTGTTGTCATCTATTTAAATTTATATAATACTTAACTGCTTAATAGTACTTTTGTAGATTATTATATTTTTACCAATACTAATACGATAAAATTGTAATTATAATTTGCTTTATATAATTATTTTGATTACAAATGATTCTGTATTCATCACAAGTTTCTTGCTGGTTTCTTCTCTAACTACCTCCCGAACCAGTGGTAGCTTCATTTGACATTCATAAGTGTTCTATAAGGACCTAAACTGAATAAACACTTTTCATTTTCATTTTGCTTTATTGATAATTATTTTGATACCAATTAATATGATTCTGTACAAAACACAAATATTTTGAAAAGAGTGACTACTGAGTTTCTTACTGAATTCTTCTCAGTGAAAAACTGCCGTCCGAACCAGTGGTAGCTTCATTTGACATTCATAAGTGTTCTGTGAGACCTAATGAAACTTAAAAACTTTTCATACTACTTTATTTGAGAAAAAACTTTTTATTTAGGAAAATAAAGTAATGTATAAGCATTCACATCGCGCTGCACGCACACAAAGCGATTTTAATAGTAAGTTGACACCCTAGATAAATATATAGGCTACACTTAACTGCAGGAGAATATCTTATATCACGGGTAACACCGTGAGGACAGCTAGTATGATATATAAAAAAGGAATAAAATATGATAATACTAAAAGTGTACTAGATAAGTTTGATGTAACCTAAATAAAAAAGAAAATATAAAATCGTATTTTATTTGACTTTCATATAAAATAAAATAATTCGGTCATTCCATCTCATATTGCTTGTTTTCTCCCTAGGAGGCATCTGAAAAATAAAAATTAAATTAAATTCACTAGCGGGAATGTTGCCAGCTTTTTAGGTAAACACATGAGTCTGTGATAGACTAGTGACAGCGATCTAAGGCCCCTTTTTTACTTTTTATAGGTTTTGAAGTTAAAAGATTACCTTTAATTAATTATACGTAAAAAATCTTGTAAAAAAAATAATTATGGTGACTCCAAACTGAAAAAAATATTTTTTTTTCATTTTAGTAGGTATATTCATATATTTTTATACTCATATCATGTCACACTTGGAATCGTGAGTTATTTAATAGTTAACTAGCGACCCGCCCCCGCTTCGCACGGGTACAATGGTGATATTCGTAATAGAAGTATATATTATAAATTATTATCTGTGTTATTAAGCACGCTCCCGTATCCCCGGCAAGCCGGTGCCACCGCAAACGCTACGCACTGCAATTTTTTAATCTGTAATATCTTCGTAAAATATTTTGTAAAGGGCCATTTTAGATCAATATTAAATTAACAATGTATTATAAGGTTTGATGCTGTATTGGTTAAAATCGCTTCGAAAATGTGTATTTCGAATTTCGAACACATTTACCTTAATAAAGGGTACAAAATGTACTCTCTTCGGCGGTTCGTTTTTTAGGCACAGATGGCGTATCTACCTTTATATATACAGAATATCCTTGTGAAAAACGGACAAAAAGACACACTTTCACATTTATAATATTAGTATGGTTTACCGAAGGGTCCGATGGGCCCGATGGACCGACGACTTTCGAAACGAAACGAAACTTAGTGCCTGTAGTATTCGTTACCGTCCAACAATTATTACTATATAATTATTAAGATAACACTCACCCTCAATCCATATTAGCATACATTTCCGGGGAAGCAGCCAGAGACCTCGCTATATCTGTATCCTGGCTTGCATTGGCATCCAGGAACACAGATGTGAGGGCACGCCAGCTTTCTGTTCGTCTGTCCACATCTTTGACCGCAAAAGTCGGGTTTGCATCCGCGTTCGGAATTAGGGATGGTACAAGCTGTACAAGACATGGAATAAAGTTGAGGTTAAAGCGTTAGATTGTTTCAAGAATTTAGTACAACTCACAGAAAAATTAAGAAGATCAAACACAACTTTTTTGTTATAACTTTTTGCTGTTGGCCGCAAATGAAACAACACCAAATTAAACTTTGAAATAACAAATATTCAATGCCGAGAATACTGTGTTAATTATTCTATCCTTGAACATGTGTTATAGAAAATAACACAATGGATACGTTAAATCCCCCAGCAATGTGAAGGAAAATCAACCAGATAAAGTTTACAAGATGGTAGACTCGGTACTGAGTCGTCTAGGTCACCACCGCAGTGCCAGATGTCGTCCTGTGAAATCGGGATGCAGGATACGGTAGCCAGTAGAATTACCGGGTATAAGAGACCTAACATCTGTTGTCTCGAGTGATGGGTGCAGTGCGGCATTGATGGAGAATTATAACGTTTTATTGGCCTCTTTCAATGCTACTCCGTCATGGACGGTAAGTCACCTTGAGTTTCCGTCAGGTGTGCGTGCTGACCGTCCTGTACACTTAGTCACATAAAAAAATTGGCCAAGCGCGAGTCAGAATCGCCCGTGGAGGGTTCCGGAGCAGCAAGTAACATAAAATAGGCACCTTCTCAAGCTTTAATATGAAATCAAAAAATAAAACAAAAATTATTGATCCAAAACAAATAAAAGCTATATTATTATTTTTTAATTAAAAAGGAACCGCCTTCAAAAAATGAACTGAAAAGAATAAAATAATTTCTATTATATACGTCACCTCTATTTTAATTTTGAATAAGAAAAACCATGTATATAAAATAATCATTAACTTGTTAATATGAACGTAATACATATACTTATTGAAGTCGGTGCCAAACCTTTTTAACTAAAAAATAATAATATAGCTTTTATTTGTTTTGGATCAATAATTTTTGTTTTAAGTTTATTGTTCATTTTTTATTTTATTTCATCCTTTTTAGTGATAGGTTTGTATTTAACTTTTAGGTATGATTTCGTTACCTTAGTTTATGAAGTGAATTAGTGATAGTTTTTAGGGATAATCTTTGTTGCCCGGTAAATTTATTTTTCGTTTGATAAGTGTTGCAATCATGGATTTGACATATTAGTTACTATTTGGTTTGACAATTCGTTAAATTGGAAGACTGAAATGGCTGATATAGAAGGAAAAATAAGTTCTGCTTGTTATGTACTGCGTAGTATTCGAGATGAGGTAAACCTTAAGTATTTGAAAATGATTTACTTTGCACTGATTGAATCTCGACTGCGATATAGTATATTATTCTGGGTGCAAGTTTTAAGTATAATATACAAAAAGCATTTGTGTTGCAGAAGAGAGCGATCAGAACTATGGTTCGCATATAAACAACAGGAGTCCTGTCACCCATATTTTAAACAACTTAATATATTCTGACTGTTCCGTGTTTATATATTATGGTTTTATTGACCATTTTGCTAAACATATTATGTCCTATGAATCTCTAGAGGAAGAAAACACAGAGAAGCTACAAGAAGAAAAGACTTTGCATATTCTGTAGTCCCGAGCAAACTCGTTGTTAAACATAGCCCGATGTATCAGTCTATCAATTATTTAATAGATTACCCATAGCTCTGAAAACCATTGTTTACCACTCAAACTTTAAATCTAAATTGAATCTTTTTATTAGAAAAATCATATTACTCGGTTGAGGACTATAGCAATGGCCTTTAAATGCGGTCTCCTAAGCAAATGTTTATAGCCGGTTTACCAAATCTATCTTTGGCGACTTATTGACATAAAGAATTATAATGGAAATTGACTTTAATAATTAATTGTATTTAATGTATAAACGATAGGACATTTTGAATTGTATAGTTTTATTTTTATGTCTATATTTTATATGACCTTTTCCACACAATGTATATTGTTTTATGAAATGAATAAATTGAAATTGAAATTGAAATTGCGTACGGACCTAGGCAACATGAAGGGTGCATTAAGGAATAGTCGCGCAAGGGACAACGAAACTATCGTGAGCGTGCTGCTCGTGCTTCAGAAACAGATGAGCACAAAGAAGTTCGCTTATCAAAACATCGTGAACACATTCATGCTATTAGGCTCTCCGAAACAATTATTCATATATTTTAAAACGTTCCAGACGCTCTCCTGATGGTTAGTGAGGCGCCTGACCATGGCATAGCGTCATTTAAGGAACCAACAACTGATAAATATTTATTATTCTCCGTCAGTGCTGCACTGCACCTGACACCAGAGACAACAGATGTTAGGTCTCTTAAACCCGGTATTTTTTTACGGGACGATATCTGGCACTGGCGGTACTTACCTAACTAAACGACTCAGTATCGAGTCTACCACTTAGTAAACTTATTCTTAGTAACTTATACAGGCCGCGTGTATCCTTATGGTAAATATGGTAATAGCTATATATAATTACATTACACTGAGTGCAGTAAGAGCAATAAGGTTGAATGTTTTATAAAACCGGGGGATTCTTTTCCTTCTTAGAGCTTCGGCTGCGTGCGCTGCGTAAACAGTTAAAGTATCGCAAATATCATGTATCACAATATTGTTCCATTTTAAAAGTTCTAAAAAAAAGTCTGCGACAGCATGTGTCTATTTTTCAAATATAGCCCACTATAACCTTTTTATTGCTAACCAGATTTGTTCTAAAATAATGCATTGTTTGCGAAGGTGTTTTCATAAACATCATATTAATTCTTATCCAAAAAAATACGATATTCATTACAAGTATTTCATGGAAAATGAAAATACTCTTTACATCAATCGAATTCAATAAATATCTTAGGAGATATCGCAGTTTTAACACACCTATATGAACGGATTAGCGGGTCAAAGTTAGCGCTAGCACAGAGTTACTATATTAATTAATAATAATAAAATTAAAACACTAAAACCTTCTCCTGAATGTAACAAATACTTTACCGAAAACTGCATCGAAATTGCTTCAGCCAAACGCGAGATAATCGCGGACAAACATACATACATACACACATACATACAAACATACTAACAGGTCAAACTGAGAATCTCCTTTTTTGAAGTCGGTTAAAAATTGTGGTTCACCGTTTTTGACGTATAAAAAAAACTACTCACCAGTAATCGTTCAAACTAAATTTCGTTGTTAGATTTGATGGTAGATGTAAATCATACATTTTTTTTGATTTTATGAACCCCATAGTTTAGAAAACCTAATCAGAACCTAATAGCGGTTCACAAAATACATATACTCACAAAGTTTAAATAGTGTAGTGCTTATAGTTTCGGAGAAAAACGGGGTTGTATTATTCGGACGGACGGACAGACAGACAGACTTGACGAATCTATAACGGTTCCGTTTTTTGCCATTTGGCTACGCAACCGTAAAAAGAACAAAATGTTAACTTACTCTGCGCATCCGCCAAGTTGAGGGCGGCAACCATAAGGAGAACAAAAATAGTAACACGTAGCATCTTCGCTGCTGTTTTAATGAATATATGAAGGAGATAGAGTTCCAGTGCCATTAATATACCAGTCCAATTGTAAACATTCTTTGAAACTTATTGTTATGCAAATGCCTTAAACTCAATTACAAGGTCAATTTTTTAAATGAATTTACTACGGTTGTTAAAAACAAAGTATAATGATATTTGTAAAAATATTAATGAGTTAAATGGTACAGTTCAATGGCGCCGTCGTTTGACGATCAATTAACTGTTGAAATGGTCTGTTATTAGATAGGTGATCGAAATTCGTTCCTTGGCATAAATTTGGTCCAAATAAAAGAAGTTTGAAAATAGTAGGTAGTGATTTTTAAATATTAAAACTTCATTTTCAACAAACCTACATCAATGTATTGGACTATAAACTGTTATTGAGGTATCTTTATCTTTTGATAATAAATTACTGGATCGCTTGAGAGACACTTCCATAATGGTAAATGTAGATCGGCCCTCTAACTTCTAAAAAGTATTGGTAAATGTCACTTCACGAAGATCCAACTTTTTCCGAACCGGTCTGTCATAAAATTAATCAATAACAATTGACGATTCAAAATGTTTATTTATCAGTAAAAGATTCATATTTTGAGTAAAGATATTTTGAGTTTGAGTTCAAAAATATATGATGAACATTACCATGGATACTATAGACGAAATTTGGTATGAGTGACCAGCCAATTACAATTTTTCCGCAATGCTTAAAGCAAAAGTCTTTGAGCAATGCGTCCTACCCGTGCTTACATACGCAGCTGAGACATGGACACTGACTGCGGGATTGGTTCACAAGTTCAAAGTCACTCAACGCACAATGGAGCGAGCTATGCTTGGGGTCTCTCTTAGGGATAAGATAGGAAATGATTTAATCCGTAAGAGAACAAAATTTACCGACATAGCCCACCGGATCAGCAATTTGAAGTGGCAGTGAGCTGGTCACGTATGTCGCAGAGCCGATGGCCGTTGGAGCAGACGAGTTCTGGAGTGGAGACCGTCTTGGCAAGCAAAGCGTAGGACGCCCTCTGCAAATGCTAAGTACCTACCGAAATTTTTATAATAAATATAAATATTTAAATGATTTTCATAGTATGTCTGTATAATTCGTATGATTAAAGTTTAAAAACATGTACGACATAATGCTAATATACACGAATGAGGGAGTCACTTGGGCAAATACGGTAACAAAATAACAATACTTTTACGAATATTAGAAATAATTGTACTTTTAGGTGTCCTTCAACTTGTATTTTATGTCGTAGCCATTAAATAAAGCGAATTTGGCTGTTTCTTATCGAACTGACTACATGTTTATTAAAAATGAAAAGTGTTTATTCAGTGTAGGTCCTTAAAGAACACTTATGAATGTCAAATGAAGCTACCTCTAGTTCGGGCCGTAGTTTTCTACTGAGAAGAATCCAGGACGAAACTCAGTAGTTACTTTTTTCAAAATATTTGTGTTTTGTACAGAATGATATCACTTGTTATCAAAATAATTATGTAAAGCAAATTAAATTTAAAAAATAAAATGATTAAGTATTATTAAAAATATAATTATCTACATAAGTATTATGAAGCAGTACAGTATAAAATAAATAAAAATAGTTAACAAAAAGAAAAAGAAAAGCTGTGCATGTGTGGAGAACAACATGTCCATGAGTTTTTATCTTTTATATAATCTTCAATACTATAGCAAACTTTTTAGGGTTACGTAGTCAAATGGCAAAAAACGGAACCCTTATAGATTCGTCAAGTCTGTCTGTCCGTCCGTCCGTCCGTATGTCACACCCTTTTTTCTCCGAAGCTATTCAAACTTTGTAAGTATATGTAGTTTCTGAACCGCTATTAGGTTTTAATAAGAAACTTGAAAAAAAAAATATTTTGGGTTCCCAACATAGATAAATGTTTTTTCATCGTACCCCCACGTGTGGGGTATCAATGTGTAGATCTTGACAAATAGTATTGAGGTTTCTTATATCATTTTTTTATGAATTAAATAGTTTGCGCTAGAGACACTTCCAACAACGAAATATAGTAAGATTTCTGGTGTGTAGTTTTTTTTATACGTCATAAACGTTAAACCACTATTTTTTCATATTAAAGCTGTAGTAGGTGCCTAAGTAAATAAAAATTATTAAATTTTATGTTACTTGTTGCTGCGAAATCCTCCACGGGCGAGTTCGACTCGCGCTTAGCCAATTTTTTTTCATAAGGCAAGACCAGCTATTATCCTTCACGTGGTTGCCGCCTGTTTTCGATCTGGTTCCCTATAAAACAGAAATAAAAGAAGTCTATCATTATCCTATCCTATATCCCTCTTTTTGCTTCCCATCCAATGGCTGAATCCTCTCGGATAGGAAAGGTTGGGGCTAGTTACACTTAGGACAACACCCCCTCTCTAGTCCGGATTTCGGTCTTAAAGGTAGGCCCTCAGTATAGCCAGGCGGGGGGAAATGGTCACGGGCATCCTTCTAAGGCAAGGCCGGGAGAGGGGAGTAAGTGCTTAGTGGTCAGCTTACGAACACAAGATGCCCTCTCGCTATGCCTTTATTGGTTCGGTAGTCCTGGTCCAACAGTGCCAAACTCAGCATTACTGAGTCCGTCGTCGCCGAATGGCAACGGCGTTGGGACACGTCTGAGAAGGGGCGGGGGCTATTTCGGTTTTTCCTAGACGTGGCGGCTCGACTCAAGGCGACTTGGTAGAGCCGGACTATGAAACATCACAGATTGTGTCGAGTCACGGCGCTTTTAGGAGTAGACTCCATCGTATGAACCTTGCGGACACGGGGTCCTGCTACTGTGGGAGTGAAGTAGAGGACGTAGACCATGTTCCATGGGAGTTCGAGCTCTACGGGGACGCGCGTGGGGCCCTTTTAGATAATGTAAAAGTCATAGATTTCCCAATACACATTATATTCCGATGTCTGTGGTAAAAGTCCTTCAGGTGGGTCCGGTTCATTACTGAGATCTCGTGGGGACGGAAGCGAACTTCAGGCGGCTACGAGATTTTGCGCGCGCGTGGATTCGAGACGCGCTTGAAAGACAAGAACGTCAGAGGTGAAGAAATAAGAAAAGAAGTATACCTAGAAGAGGTTAAGTGTGGAGTGTATCAGTATTAGGAAGAAATGAAAACCTGGTGATGGTGAAAACAGAGGTAGCTAAATAGCGGCTACACCGATTGGATGGGCACACGGACGACCGCACGGCGGAAACCGAAGCCGTACGTGAGTTTGTCACGCACCAGAAGGGGGAGAAGTGACTGGGAGGGACACTAGGACAAAGAGTTAAACAATATGTAAGGAGTGAAGAAGTGCGCGCGGTGATAGGGTAAGTATTTATACATATATACAAGCCGTTGAAGAGTACACAAGGATACAAAACTAGGTGCTTCATGACACCATTGCTTTAATCTGTCGCCACTTGGAAACGGTGATTCAATAGCTCATCGATTGTAGGCTTGATAAAGCCACTAACATATAAAGAATGTTCAACGGCCAAGTCACACAACATTATTCATAATAATTAATTAATTGCAGTAAGGAACCTTAGACTTGGCACGTCTTTGTCTTGATTTCATTACTTTTTAGAGATAATCAAGCAGCTCCATCGAGACTTGGCTAGATTTTTACAGAATGTTTTTGGTGGGATTTTACTTCTTTTTGTAGAAACTTGAAAGGAATATTAGACGACCCATTGGGTGTAATGGTTGAAACGTTGGCTACTACACAAGGGTTCCGGTTCGATCCCCGGGCAGTACCTACAAATATTTGTGTGCACCAACATGTCTGTTTGTATTGGTCTAGCGCGCTTGACTTGGCGGGGCACTACCGTGCCTCCCGATTTTTGACATCGGATGAAGCGGCCCACCATGTTAAATATATATTGTTTAAAGGCGGTATGTCAATCTCTTATAGTTTGGCTGGGCTCTTTTGTTATCTAAGCAGGGTCACCAGGTACTCCAGATCTTCGATTATCCAAGTTATTATAGTTTTCCCTTTATGTAACCATTAAACCCTGACTCTGTACCAAATTTCAGCTCTGTGAGTTAATGGGAAGTACTAGTTCTATTTTGATGATTTTGTTATCTAAGCAGGGTCACCAGGTACTCCAGATCTTCGATTTTCAAGTTTTCATAGTTTTCCCTTTATGTAGCCATTAAACCCTAACTCTGTACCGAATTTCAGCTTTCTGAGTTAATGGGAAGTACTAGTTCTATTTTGATGATCATGAGTGAGTGAGTGAGTGTCTGTCGAAAATGCGAAACTTTGCTTTCGCTTAACGTCGGAACTAAATGACCTACAGACTTGAAATTTTGGATTTAAAGTAAGTTATCATATCTTACTAGATGACGAAAATTTCAGCGCTCTGGTATTATCCAAAGGTTCTCAAATTGGGGCCTGAAAATGCGGCGAAATGGATCCTGTAAAGGATGGTACGGCAGTGTTTGCTTCGCGCTCGACTTGGCGGGGGCACTGCCGTGTTGACTTGGCGGGGCTACAGATGTTACTTGAATTTATTATAATATTAGTAAAAGAATGCCACGGGTATTAAATAAATGTAGTATTTCGTGTTTTCTATGTATAATATGTATTGATAGTATGTATAAAAACAGTAAAACAGTTTCCACAAGAGATGTTTATTCTTTCACACTTTACAAGAGAATCCAGCGACTGCATGCTTACAATCAGTATTTATACCCTTTTATCGGAAGTCAACATTATAACTTTGCTAAATAATCAACAAAAGTATTCATAAAGGTGGCGCCACTGCACCACTTCCGTTTGAATAAATGTTAGATTGAGACTTTTTACATTTCGATACAATTCTTACAAAATATTTTAATACAAGCATAAGCCATTTTACAACTCAGTTTAATATAATACAGTAATTTCATAAAATATACGAAAAGCTAATACTAACTGGAAGCTTAAAGACCAACTATTAACAATGCCTTCAAATCAAAGATGGCACTTGACTGTTAGAACATGTTTACGTAAACACATTAGACAATTTAAACGTTCAAATATTTATGACTAAAAGTATGTATTTAAAAAAATATATATAAGTATATTTATCCGTTGTTTAGTACCCATAATACAGGCTTCACGCTTAACTTGGGGCTAGATGGCGCTGTGTGAATGTCAGTGGATATTTATTTATATTTATTATTAAATAAAAAGTTGATAACCTATGACTAGGTAGGAGGTTCGATACTGGATCGTCTAGGTAGGTACTACCGTAAAGTGAAGTATTGTCCCGTGAAATAGGAGTGTTTTGCACTTTTATGTTTCGGGTTGAGCTTATGAGATGAATTTACCGGGTATAGGAGACCTAACATATAATGACAGGTCATCATCATCATCATCATTAAACGTCCCCACCGAGGGGCACGAGCCTACCGTAGGGTGATTACCAGCGAAACGAGCGAACTGACCGTCCCGTTTACCTCTTTCTTCTTATAACATAAAAAACTTAATGAATAATTATATTTTGAAGGGAATTAAGGGGACCATGTATCGAAAAACCAAAAAAATAGGCCAAGCGCGAGTCGGACTCGCACGTGGAGGGTTCCGCAGCAGCAAGTAACATAAAATAAAATTATTTTTAATTTTCTTAGGTACCTACTACAGCTTTATTATGATGAAATAGTGGTTCCATGTTTACGACGTGATATTCTGTATATATAAAGGTAGATACGGCATCCGTGCGTCAAAAACGAACCGCCAAAGAGAATAGAGTTGTAGGCACTTTATTTAGGTAAATGTACGCTCATTCGAAATATGTGTATGTGTGTTGTCACTGCATTCGGAACACTTTTTTTCGGTTGTTTTGTGAGCATATCACGAATCTATACATTTTTTTTTATTAATAAAATTACATCTACAGACTCATGGTCCGTACTCTTTTTAGTTTAAGATTATTTTGTAATTTAATTATTATAATATTATGTAAGTGCTCCGCGCATGGGGCAAAAGAATTGGTTAAAGGGGGAATGTGATAACAGAATTAAAATAACTAAATATTTACATTAGGTAAAGTAGGGGGGGTGAATAAATAGAATAAAGGGAATAAATAACATCATAAATACTCTTTCTCTCTGTTTTATATTTATATAATATAAATAAAAATAAAAACTATACATTATAGATTATATACATATATATATAGACAATATACATTGGTAATAAAAAGCAGAAATGTTGCTAACCTTATTGATACATGTCACACACTGCAGATTTAAGGCACAATTCTATTTTAGTGATGAACGAGTAGGTTTTCATTACATCATCATTACAACCTAAAACGTCTACTGCTGAACGAAGGCCGCCCACTAATGATTACCACGCGGGCCGATCCCTTGCAGTTGACATCCATCTGCTACCCGCCACCTTAACCAGGTCATCAGTCCATCTGGTTTGGGGTAGCCTAGGCAGTTAAGCTTCGTTTTGCGTTACGCTTCTATAGAAAGCCGGTTTTAGTATACTTAAAAATAAATTGAATTTTTTAATGTTAACTACATTTCAATCTTATAACAACAGGATGTAATTGAGGTGTATTATTTTAAAAAATTGGTCAAGCGAGTGTCGGATTCTCCCGTGGAGGGAACTGAAACTAAAAAAAATGTTTTTGTTTCAGTTCAATGTATGGCGAGCCCATACATATACCTATTTACAAAGTTTGAGTAGTGTAGTGTTTATAGTTTCGGAGAAAAAAAGGTGTGACAAACAGGCGGACGGACAGACAGACAGACTTGACGAATCTATAAGGGTTCCTTTTTTTTCCATTTGGCTACGGAATCCTAAAAAGTAGGTATGAATTTTATTTTCTTCATATAATAAAACAATATTATCTGTGTGTACCACTGTTGTATTTTTAGGTATGTTTATTAATTATATCAAATAAGAAGGGAAATAAATTGCTTGACATCTGACGACCCCATATAAAGTCAAAATGGTTGAAGTCCTTGTAAGGAAGTAGAAAGTAATCTACAACATTCGGTAATGATGAGTTGAGCCTTTCTGCATCAGGAACCGACGACAAGTAATCATTATTTCCAACCAATATCGCGGTTTTCATCGTCACTTTATTCAAATCGAACTGTGGTGGTTGTACACGTCCATAAACTGCTAAGTTTCTGACCAAACCATAATCAAATTGAGCAAACTTGTTTCTTCGTATCAGCTGTAGTAAGTGCTGAAAGATTTTCCTTGTTGTTCCCCCTGGATAGTGACCCAATAATGTTGGTAGAAACTCCGGCTCTAAGCCCGGCAAATCCGTCCCTGCTATTGATGAAAACAGTCCTTTCACGCAAACATCGTATCCAGCTGGATTTAAGCACAACGTCTGGAGGATAGGAGTAATCTGAGCGTGACTTAAAAGCTCTTGAGTATTTAAAACGCCGCTTACAGTACTCAACAGTGGACCTACAAGTATTGAAATAGTAGTAAGACCACGGAGATGTTCCAGAAAACAAATAGGTGCTAGAGATACGGCTAAACTTATTTTATCATTGTACTCTGGCCTTTCAGAGCCCATCACGTATTTCAGTGTGGTGCCGACAGAGTGGCCGATGAGAAGCAACTTGTTTTGCCCTGTCTTGTTCAAAACGAAGTCGATGGTTGCAGGCAGATCGAATACTCCCTGTTCGTAGAAGCTGTAGTCGAAAAACTGGTTTGGTTGTAAATCCGGATTAAGGGTGATATGTCGTCTTGAGTATCTGGTGCCTCTTAAGTTTATCGCCCACACGTCGTAGTTCTGTTTGGCCATGGTTATTGCCAAAGAATTAGAGACGGTAATGTTAAAATATTTATTTGTTTAAATAATTCCCTTAGTGAGTCACGTGATTTAAGGCCGTATATGGCACGGATGGATCTTTTCTGCAATACAAAAATTGTTTGTAGATCAGCAGCAGACCCCCACAAAAGTAGACCATAAGACATCACGCTGTGAAAATAGCTAAAATACACAAGTCTTGCAGTCTCAATATCAGTGAGACTTCTTATCTTCCTTACAGCATATGCAGCGGAACTAAGCCTTCCTGCCAAAGCCGCAATATGGGGACCCCACTGCAATTTTGCGTCTAATTTTATACCCAGGAAAACGGTTGAATTTATTACTTCCATGGGTCCTTCATCCAAAGTGATGAAAGTATCTACCTGCCTTACATTAGGCATTGTGAACTTAATACATTTGGTTTCTTAGAGTTAAGAAGTAAATTATTGGTCGTAAACCAATGTAATACCTGAGAAAGTGTAGTATTTACATCGTCAAAAGTTTCTTTTTGTCTATCCACGTTAAATATAAGAGATGTATCATCAGCAAATAATACAGTTTCACATAGGTTTTGAGTATAATAAGGTAGATCATTTATATAAATTAAAAATAATAAAGGTCCCAATATTGAGCCCTGGGGAACGCCCATCAATAAAAGGGCTCCGCTGGAACTTGTTTCTCCGACATGTACGTTTTGGACTCTATTCGTTAAATATGATTGTATTAAATTAAGAGCGTCCTTATCGACACCGTAATGCTTCAACTTCATGAGGAGAGTATTATGGTTAACGCAATCGAATGCCTTCGATAGATCGCAGAATATTCCTATAGCATCTTGCTTATTTTCCCACGCCTCAAAAATATGTTTCATTAGTGCCACTCCTGCATCAGTAGTGGATCTGCCTTTAGTAAATCCAAATTGATTGCTATGTAATAATTTGTTTACGTTGAAATGAGACAATAATTGATTAAATATAATTTTTTCAAATATCTTACTTAGAGCTGGGAGATAGAGATAGGTCTGTAGTGAGACGGGTCACTCTTTTCTCCAGATTTGAATAAAGGTATGATTTTACTGAATTTCATCAAATTTGGAAATTTGCCCTGGTCAACAGACTGATTAAAAATAACAGCTAAGTGAGGAGCAATACATATAATATATTTTAAGTATTTCTGTAGAGTCCCATAAATCCTCTGTTTTTTTAATATTTAACTCTTTAAAAGTTCTAATGATTATCCCGCATTTACATGTGTAAATCTAAAAGACGTTTTGCACTCATCAACATGTGACTTGAGGAGAGAAACAGCAAGATGAGGATTTGAATTTAATTTACTAGTTACAGTGACAGCAATATTAGTAAAGAACTTTTCAAATGCATCTGCCACCTGAGAGTCAGTATCAAGACTCCTGCCATCAATATTCAGTGAGATCTTGTTATCTTGTGATTATTTTTACAAGTCTCCTTATTGATGATATTCACGAAACTTTACTTTTATTAGTAGCATTGATTATTTTATTTTTTAAAATAATTAGCTTTAGCTACTGCGCAAACTTTTTTGAATAATTTTGAATAATTTCTAATATACTCAATGATACAGGGTCATTAGTATTAGCCTTAACATCATACAATTCAAATTACTTTTTCTACTTGTATAAATACCAGTAGTGGCCAGTCGCTAAATTTAGATTTTAAAGTATTTAATCTGACATGTTTTTTGGAAATTACCATTAAATTCCTTTCAATACACTAAATAATTTATTATAATGTTCATCGACATTTTCATTACTATAAGTTAATAAAGGCAACTTGCTAGATATATTTTCCTTAAATTTTTCTATGCGATATGTTGTAATTGGCCGACAAACAAAATTACATGAAGTTGGGGCAAGACGGTGCTCAAACGATGCCATCTGTCCGCTATGATCAGAATTAATGAAATTTATTATACTCTTGTCATTTATACAAAATTACAAAAATGTTGTCTAAACAAGTGGTCGAGATTGAAGTAATTCTTGTAGGTTCATTTAAAAAGATTAATTAAATTAAATGATTTAAAAAGATTTAGAAACCTAACAGTATTTGGTGAATTTTCTAAAATGTTAATGTTAAAATCACCACAAACAATAACTTTTTTACTAGATGAACTTATTTTTCTTAATACTTCTTCCATAGTAGTCTCAAATAATTAAATTCCCTGATGGAGGCCTGTACACACAAACGATTAAATGTTGCTCCAGCTCTGCACACGCTAGTTCAATAGTTCGTTCCACAGAAAGCGACACCACATCTTTACGCTCTTTAAATTTAATTTTATTATTAAATAATATTAGTGACCCGCCTCTAATAGCCGATTTCCTAGTAAACGAACTACTGACCATATAGTTATCAATACTAATAATTAGTTCATGCTGCTTTAACAGTGCTCGTAATACATAGTATGTCAACATTCATTTTATTTAAAAATAATTCTAATTCTAATTCCTTTCCAGAAAACCCCTGAATATTCTGATGAATAATTTTAAGGCAGTTGGGATTTTCCTTTGTCACTGTTGTCAGAGAAGTCCTCTATTGTCTTATTATATAATTTAAATTATTTGGAACATCTTCCAAAGTCTGAATAAATAAATTTTAATGTTAAACGCTAACAAAGTAGCTAGTTTCTTTTTTATTTTATAAGGCAAATAAAAAGTTTTGCCAGTCAAAATAAACTTATTTCTATAAATTTGTTTATGTCAAAAACATAAACTTGTCACTATACTATATGTTAATTATATAAAAGAGTATTCAATAAGTGAATACAGTTATTCTGGCTAGGTGTATAATACCTAGAAAATGGAAAGGCACTTACAACAATTTTCTTTACATTGAGCCCTGACAATACTGAGAATCCAGAAAGAATATCTTTTTTGCTTACATTTAACCCGCTCCCCATCATTAATGCAATGATGGAGTCATTATTATATTTACACATTTTAATCTGATCTTTATCTGATTAAATGAAGCGTCTGTGTGCAATTATTTATAAGTTTACAATTTATTCATTATGTAGCAGAGGTCCATAACCAACACCAATCTTATCAGAGAACAAAATGAACTCATTATTTAATTGTAAATCATTTGTTATACATGGATTAGAAGAAAGTAAATTGTGGACACCTCTAACAGTGAAGGTTCATTCTGCTCTTGATGCTGATCAGTGAGATCTGCACCAAGGTGACAGCTACATTGGCCTATATATTGGTTAGCTGCAAGAATATTATTCACTAATTGCTTGAGCTGAATTATATTTTACTGTCATTTGTTGTAATGACCTATGCAGCCTTGAAATATCAGCCTCTAGCTCCTTTGTCTCAATTTCATACCTATGCCTACTTTCTTTTAACTTGTTACTATATATTTCTAAACTATCTAACATATCTAAATTATTTCCTTAACTGAATATTGTGTTATAACATTTTTTTTTTAATTAATTTCTCAGTTTTTTAATATAGTTATTAATTTTAATATATTCTTAATCCTATTTTTCCTACTTTTCCTATTGCTAATACACCTATCATTTGAATTGTTAGACCGGATGACTTTCTGCTCAGCTGGGGACCCGATCAATTCCTCATACCATGGAGGTTTTAATAGCTGGCCATTGACAGCTACAAGCACCAGGATGAAAATTATAAGTGTGCTAACGGTCATGGTTTCATTATAGTATGAATGTAAGAATTTTACAGTTGCAAGTTATTAAGATGATAACCAAATGTAAGTCAGACCGCTACTTTTTATAAGGACTATATAAACAGTAGGGTGTGTTCATATATAGGTTCAATGCATTTTGTAGTATCTTTTTTTGGAATTGTGTTTTTTTTTGTTTATTTCTTGGATTAGTAATCGACATAACGATTCACCTGATGGTCGATGCTTCATTATTCCAAAGGTCCTATTAATTCGTTGCCAACTATAAAAAATTGGCCAAACGCGAGTCGGACTCGCCCGTGGAGGGTTCCGCACCAGTTAATAACATCTCTCTCTTCAACCTATTGCAGTCCACTGCTGGACATAGGTCTCCCCCATTTTGCGCCAGACATCCCGGTCCTCCGCTTTTAACATCCAGCTTCCACCAGCGACCTTTCACAAGTCGTCGGTACATCGGGCCGGAGGGCGTCCTACGCTACGCTTGCCAAGACGCGGTCTCCACTCCAGAACTCGTCTGCTCCAACGGCCATCGGTTCTGCGACATACGTGACCAGCCCACGGTAAATAACATAAAATAAAATATTTATTAAATTACAGCTTTAATAAGAAATAATAGTGGTTCACCGTTTATGACGTATAAAAAAACTACACACCAGAAATCTAAATTACGTTGTTAGATTTCATGGTCATGATTTCAACATCATTTATTTTTTGATTTTATCAACCCCATAGTTTAAAAATTAGAGGGGGGGATTTTTTCGTTTTATGTATTGGGTAATAATATGTTATTTAACTGTCGCGCTCTATGCACTTTGCCTTATTCCGAACAAGGCATTTGCAGCCTAATATTGACCTAATTTAGAACGCTGATAAAATAACAATATGTACTTAAGTATTTTAAACTATCACAATTACGACAACGTAGGTAATATAATGTTCATCATCATCATCATCAGCTCATTAAACGTCCCCACCGAGGGGCACGAGCCTACAAGTATAGGGTGATTAGGCCTTAGTCGTCCACGCGGGCCCAATGCGGATAGGACGACTTCACACACAACCTTCGAATCTCTTCGCAGGCGTGCATGAAGGTTTCCTCACGATGTTTTCCTTCACCGTAAGAGCGTCGGAAAATACATTGGTACGTGTCGGGATTTGAACCTCAGCCCTCCCGGTAGGAAGGCGACAGTCCACACCACTGAGCCACCGACGCTCTAATATAATGTTAAATTCATAAAATTATGATAATGCACTTTTTACATTATGTAAAAAAGTAAAACAGTTTATTCGAATTTAACATATGAAGATAAAAAGGTTGCAGCACGAAAATAGAAACCTTATACCTATATAGATCTGTACCCAATTGTTTACTCTTGAACTTGAAAAGAAATGGACACAGATAAAAAAATATTAAACGACCATGACAGAGCGACATTTAAGGAGACCATCAACTGATAAAAAGTTGTTATTTTCCGTCACCCGAGACAACAGGTGTTAGGTCTCTTATACCAGGTAATTTTACTAGCTACAGTGCCCTCATCCCGAAACACAATGGTTCAAACACTCCTGTTTCACGGGACGATATCTAGCACCACAGTGGTACCTAGTATTAAATGATTCTTTAAGTTTAAACAATATTTATTGATAGATTAAATCTTAGTGTTACAATATGACTGTTTCCCGCGTACAATGCTAATGTCAAGAGAGAGATATTAGTGACGTGACATCACTCTTCAATTGATTAGGGATGGGTAGCGTTGGTCGTTTCATTTCCGTCTACACTAGGTAGGAAATTACCGTCTCGAAAAAAGCGCGGGAAACGTTCAACTTGGCGGGCGCGTATTTTTGGTTTCTTTAAAATTATTTTATTTCAAAATATTTGGATCAGTAAAGTAGTAGTTATTTTAGTCTTATTTATCTTAAGTATTGTTTTAGTATAAGTTGTAGATAGTTCCAGTTTATTTGGTAAGTTTTTTGTACATTTTGTAAATATGTATGGGGATGACGAGCCCCCTGATCCAGGGGGCTTCGTTCCCGCTGTTGGTCACTTTGTGACAATTTCAATGAATCTGGTATGGATACTGATGCGTCCATATCAGCAAAAAGATTAAAGCGCAGTCGCATGCAAGTGTGCAAACACTGCAACAAGCGTCGACGAAAGCACCATGGCTCAGATCCCAAACCTTCAGACTGTATTTGTTCTGAAGGTTCTTTGACCCTAGATGTTGCTAATGAATCCAAAAATGGCAATTCTAATAAAATTAGTAATACCTTACCTGTCTCCGCTCCCACTTCTGTTGGCAGAAATTTATATAGTGCTTCAGATAATGCCCCATTTGTACTGCATGTTCAAAAGTGCAATGCGTCTCCTAATGATAATGTTAAATTACACCCGGTTACTTTTGGTAAATTTTTAAAGAAATATGAATTCCAAAATATTATTAATGGTAGTGTAAAATTAATTGGACGTAATAAAATTTCTATTTCCTTTTCGAAACACAATGATGCAAATGCCTTTTTAAGTCATGGTAGTCTTGAGAAGCAAAACCTCAGAGCGTTTATTCCTACATTCAATATAACTCGGATGGGTCTGGTACGCGGCGTACCAGAAGAATGGTCTCCGGAGGAGGTCATTGAAAATATTTCAGTACCAATAGGCGTTGGTAGGATTTTGAAAGTTAGGCGATTAAATTACAAGTCATTTACAGATGGTAACTTGGTTTGGAAACCATCACAGACAGTTGTAATTACATTTGATGGACAAGTTCTGCCATCACGTATATTTATCTGCTATAACGCTTTACCTGTAGAACTATATATTTTCCCAACTATACAGTGTTATAATTGCTGCCGTTTTGGGCACACTAAAGTACAGTGTCGTTCCAAACCCAGGTGCTACAGATGTGGTGATGCTCACACAGGTGAATCATGTAACATACAAGAGGACTGTGCTTCATGTTTGTCTTGCTCTGGTAGGCACTTTGCTACAAGTAGGTCATGTCCAGAATTTGAAAGGCAGAAGCAAATAAAAACATATATGGCCAATAATTGCACTTCATATGCAGAAGCATCAAAATTACATGGCCCAGTTTCCCGCTCCTTTGCTGATGTACTTTCTTCCAAACCTTCTAGTCCATTGCCTAAAAAACATCAAACAAATGATACTATGAATATTTCCACTTCATATAAAAAAACTGTTTTCCTAAAACCGCGGACCCCTCCTCAACCAAATAAAGGCTATATACAGGTGAACACAACTCTATAATTAGTGAATCTTTCATACCACCCCCCCCTAATGGTTGTGGCTTTAGTAAAAACCCATCTACTACACAACAATCAACTGTAGCAGAAATAATGGTAGAAATATTAAAACTCCTGTCAAATTCATCAACATTCTCACCGTCCAACGTTGCCATTTTACTTGAAAAAATTCTTTCTTTCTTCCAAAATGGATCTAAGGAAAATAATGCAGTGGAATTGTAGAAGCATAATAAATAAAAAACATGACTTAATTTATTTACTAGATAAGTTCAATCCTATAGTCTTTGCACTAGCAGAGACTTGGCTCAAACCAAACAAATATTTTAAAATTAGTGGTTATCATATTTTAAGAGAGGATAGACCTGATGGTTATGGAGGAGTAGCCATACTCATCAGAGACTCAATACCCTTTAAGCAAGTAAATATTCCTGCTCATAATGAAGAAATTTCAGTTGTTGCAGCAATGGTTTCAAATATTTGCATAGTTTCAATTTATGTCCCTAAACCATCTGCCCTTCTTTTGTCCGATATAAATAAAATATTTTCTTCACTCCCTAAACCTTTTTTAGTAATGGGCGACTTTAACTGTCACCATCAATCATGGGTAGTTCCAATACAAACAATTATGGTGAAGATTTAATTGATATACTGGATCAAAATAATTTGTGTGTATTAAATACTGGGCTTCCTACACGTCACACAGCTCCTGACCAGGGTAGAAGTGCTATTGATTTATCCATCTGTACTCCAAATCTTGCTAATTTGCTGTCCTGGTCCACCACTTCCTCTTCCTATGGCAGTGATCATTTTGTAATTTTATTAACTTTCGCAGCGCGAGCTTTTCCTAAACTAACTAGACATAAATCACAACTTAAGCACAAATTACCGAATAGTAATAGCAATGATTGGGAAAAGTTTAAGGCTTGTGTTCAAGATAAATTATCATCATTACCTAAAATTGAAAATGAGTGTGTGGATATATGTGCAGATTCCTTTGCACAGGTTTTAATAAGTGCAGCAAATGATGTATTCCCTAAGAAAACATCTGCTACTCTTCCATCACCCCCTTGGTGGGATGCAGAGTGTAGTTCTGCTATTAAGAAAAGAAAAACAGCAGAAAGAAATTATAAACGTAACATGACAGTCGATAATTTGATAAATTTAATGTGATAGCGAAGGAAACGCGAAAGCTATTTAAACAGAAAAAATTTGAAAGTTGGAGACAATTCTGTGAGTCTGTATCACCCGACACAGCGTCCAATATAGTCTGGCGTAATATAAGAAGATTTAAATCTGCTTTTTGTGGTTCAAACTTCGCAACCATTCCGGATAACTTAGTTGATAACTTCCTTGATAAATTGGCTCCCCCATGGGTCCCTGAAGCTAGCCCATCATATCAAACAATTCCACCTATTATTTGTAAATCTACGTCGTCATCTATTTCGAACCTAGATTCACCCTTTCATTGGTAGAACTAAAAGGTATATTAAGTAACGTTAAGGACTCATCACCCGGTAAAGATGGCATTCCATATTCTTTTTTAAGTAATCTGTGTGATATTTCATTAAATTATTATCTGGGGTTAGTAAACAAAATAATGTTGACAGGTGAAATGCCAGATGAATGGAAATGTCAAATGGTGTTGCCAATTCTAAAGCCACATAAAAATCCATCAGATTGTGATAGTTACAGACCGATCGTTTTAACAAGCGTGTTATTAAAATTAATAGAACATTTGGTGAAAAATCGTTTAGAGTGGTATACAGAAAATAGCCAATTTTTATCTAACTCTCAGTTTGGATTCAGAAAGGGTAAAAGTACTATGGATAGTATTAGCATTCTAACTACTGATATTCGTGTAGCTTTTACTAATAATGAATCATTAATAGCTGTTTGCCTTGACATTAAATCCGCTTATGACAATGTTCTATTATCTGTCCTATATAAAAAATTAGAAGCACTTAGGGTTCCTATAAACATGTGTAATATAATTATAAAAATATTATGTCAACGTAAAATTAATTTATGTCTAGAAGGGTATTCAAATTCTCGCGTAATATGGAGAGGATTGCCTCAGGGATCTGTTTTGAGCCCTTTATTGTATAACATCTATACATTTGATTTAGAGAATAGCTTAAATGGACAAGTAGAAATCCTTCAATATGCAGATGACCTTTTGTTATATATTTCTGACAAATCGTTAAATTATGCTTGTAATGTTCTTTCTTCGGCATTAATTGGATTAAAACACTGGATGGATCAAAATGGTTTAGAACTTTCCACATCAAAAGTAGTGCAATAGTTTTTACGAGACAAAGAACACCTCCTCCTATTCAAATCTTATATGATGACATTATAATACCAGTCAAGACTACCATAAAATTTTTAGGTGTCATCCTAGATTGTAAAATGTCTGGCATGGATCATTGTAATTATATAGTTACTAAATGTGAGAATTTATTAAATATGTTAAGATGCCTTACAGGCGTCTGGTGGGGTGCTCATCCATATACACTAAAACTTATTTATAATGCTTTAATCAGGAGTGTATTAGATTATGGCACATTTGTATTAGAACCTGGAAACAAATCCGCTTTAAAAAAGTTAGATATAATTCAAGCAAAGGCCTTACGCATAATTACAGGTGCAATGAGAAGTAGTCCAATTAATGCTCTACAAATAGAATGTTCGGACCCACCCCTACATTTGCGACGACAGTTCTTATCTGATAAATTTCTTTTTCGAACACTTCAAACTTCTAATCACCAACTTGCAGAAAAACTCCAACGCCTTTTAGACTGCGTGAAATCATCAAATTATTGGTCTCATAAACAATTACCATGCTTACTAAATAGCTACAATAAATTTTTATCAATCCAATCCCCGCTCCATCGTTCAAACATGCTTCCGATATTTACTGTTGATTATGATTCCCTTATTTTAGCACCTCATATCCATTACAATCTTGTAACTAAAGATGATCCGTCGGTTAGTAATCAATTTAATATAATTACCCATGAAAGGTTTTCCAACCATCACCATATATATACTGATGCCTCTAAAAGCCCTGAAACAGGTTGCGTCGGAGTTGGTGTTTACCACCATCAGTACAATATAGTCCAAAAAGTTAAACTTCCACCAGAATCAACAGTTTTCACTGGAGAATGTATGGGTCTGCTTAAAGCTGTGGAATATGTCCTTCTTATGAATTTAAAAAGATGTGTAGTACTTTCAGATTCTATGAGCGCCTTACAGACATTAGAAAAGTACCCTTTTATGTCTAATAACAAATTGCCCGTTACCTTTGAACTAAGAAGCATTCTTCTTCAGTGTGTTTTGAAAGGACTGATTGTAGAATTTGCATGGATCCCTAGTCATGTAGGAATCAAAGGCAACATGAAAGCTGACCGTCTTGCTAATGATGCAGTGTTTTGTGGAGACATGTTTCCTTATAAAATTTACCACCAAGACCTAGCAACGCTTCCTAAAATATATCTTTATGACTCTTGGAAACTACTATGGGAATCTAGTAGTAAAATAAAAGGTAGATATTTTGCAACCATTCAAGAGTCAATCCCCATCAAACCTTGGTTTTATAAAATTAAATTCGGTAAGCGCGTGTCTTCTATCTTAATAAGGTTAAGAATTGGTCATGTTTGTACCCCAGACCACCTCGCCAAACTCCATATTATTAGTAGTAATATTTGTGAATGTGGGACGGATACAGGGAGCGTAAACCATATATTTTTCTCATGTCCTCTTTATAATCATTCCTCTTTCCTACTCGATCTAACCTCCCTTAAGATTCCTTTTCCCACTTGCATAAAATCACTTCTTTATACAAATGATATTCATATTTATACGGTTTTATCCAAATTTATAGTAGATAATAATTTAAAATTTTAATTATTTTTGTATGCTATGTTATCAATATCACTTATTTTTATTATATCTTTGTTATTTATCTTATGTATCTATTTATATATTTTAATGCAGTAATTATATCTTAAGTTACTTTCCTGATCTTTACTCCTATTATCCAAATTCCGTATTATGTAACCTTTTTCCTATTACTTGTCGTTTCCTCGTTTTACTTAAAAAATAAATAAATATATAACTTTGACTTTGGCCGGATGCACAAACCGTGCAAGGTCATGAAGAAAAAAAAAAAAAAAAAAAAAAAAACACTAGGTAGGTAATTGCTAGCTAGGTAGGTAGGTAAATGGTACCTAGACGACTCAGTATCGAGTCTCCCACCTAGTTTTATATAATACCTGCTAAATAATACTTTTGTACATTATTAAATTTTTACCAATACTATTTTGAGTACAAATGACTCTGTACTAAACACAAATTTTCTGAAAACTACTAAGTCTCTTGCTAGATCATTATTTTTATTTTCATAAGTAAAACATACATACATCACACGATCGCAAATTTGGCTAAGTTTGGGACCCCCTTTGCTAGACCCCAACCCGAAACAATTTTAGAGAAATAGAGCTACAATGCCCAGCCTATAGCGCGTTCATTCTAAATCCATGGCCGAGCCGAACAAAAAGTCTTTGACCGCCAATGACGCTTTAAAGCGTCAGACACATTTTCTATTGTGTCTGAACTCCCGCCCCCTATATATAAATGTATCTAAAATAAATTATCACATGTTTCTCTATAATGATAAAGGTATAAGATAATATTAAACAACACAAACCAATTTGACACACACTGTAAAATTGGTCATATAATATTAGTTTGACGCAAATTCACGCTTTTGTGTCATGACAATTCGATGCAGACACGTGAAACGTTTTTACGAACCACTTGGTGTAATGGTTGAGACGTCGGTTGGCTCCTACACCAAGGGTTCCGGGTCACCACAAACATTTGTATGCATGAACATGTATGTTTCTATTGGTCTGGGTCACAGATTTATACCCTTTAGTGTATAAATATGTGGTCTGGGTGTTTTCTATGTGTATATTTACAAAAAAAATGTTTATCCGTTGCTTAGTACCCATACTATAGTATTGCAGACTAAATGGTTAGTTTATTTATTTATTTATGCTTACCATCCTGTAATTTATAAATTCTTATAAATTTGAATAAATAGAAAGAAGGAAAAAAAATTATTTGGTGCAATAAAAATTGTAACATGTTATTCCTTAAAATAACATTTAAAAATAATGATAATAATGCCACCAAAATGGTGGCTACTCAGCTAATGCCAAGACAGTTATGTCAAGGCGCTGTTTTGCAGTGAAAAAAATATAATATGAAAATGAAATGAAAATATAAATTTGACAAAAAAAAAATTATATTTTTTTTTAATTCTTCTTTTATTTATATTTTTTAGTTTTAATTATTTATTTTTAAGTGTTTAGGGTGTAATATATTTTAGTTTCCAAAAAGATAAAAAAAAAATATTTTAGTTACCGAATAATGTGATGTAGTAAATAAAAATATTATAATTATTTTTGCCAAAAAAAAATTATAATAATTTTACCCAACCGCACATAACAAAAATAACGAAATAAGTAGTAATATACCTATGTTTGAACATAATATATTCTGGGCCAACAAAGGTTTACATTTATTTACTTATGT
>PQWD01001488.1:71277-96656 GCA_019425675.1 Leucinodes orbonalis | reverse complement strand
TCACACACACTTTCGAATTCTTCGCAGGTAAGCATTGAAGTTTTCTCACGATGTTTTCCTTCACCGTAAGAGCGTCGGATAACGTACATATATTTTCGAAAATTCGAAAACATTGGTACGTGTCGGGATTTGAACCTCAGCCCTCCCGGTAGGAAGGCGACAGTTCACACCATTGAGCCACCGACGCTCAATATTTTTAAGTTATATTAGTACAATATTTAACATCTTAGTTGTGACTGGTGGTCACAATTCTATGGTAAAGTTATTAATATTTTACACTGGATCAAGCTTTCACATCATAATAATACTTAATTGGATGACAAAATTTAAAAATATGCAAAACTATTCAGAATTAAAAATATACGCAGCCATGTAAATTTGATAACCAAAATTGTATATCCACGATGCGTTGATTGCTAAGTTTTGAATAGCGGCACGTGAGCGTGTGTGTGACACCTGCAAGATTGGACGGCTTACTCGTATAGCGAAAGCGCGCTATGAAATACTCAACAGCTAAATAATACATTTTAGTTTATATTTAAAAAAACATAGTTTCCAATGTTTTATCTTTTCAATTAGCATTGCCAAGCTATAAAAGATGGAAAATAAAACATAGGGCCTTCGTTTACCTTACACACAGGGCCAAACACAACGCAACACTTTTACGATGGTTTTTTGTGATACATTTTTGTAAAATGGATTAGCTTGACTGTAGATACTATCCGGTCCAGCTAATCCATTCGTGCTCAAGTAATGGATTTATGCGAAAAACACTAGCCTAAAAAATTAATTGTATCTAAGCTCTCAAATAAGTATATGGAAGAAAGTCCAAAAGAAACATATTTTGCCGTATCGAATGCTCATGAAGGAAAATGAAAAAACTCAACAAACCGCGACCTAACAGCGTCAAACAGTTGTGAGAAAACTAAAACGTCACTAAACCGTCCCCGTTGTAAAATACCGCCAGCGGCCGCACCATAAAACTTATTTTCCCCCACAATTTCCCTTACCATTGCCGTATTTGTGTGTACTCAGCAAAGGAGCAGCCCATTGTGCGTGTGCTCCTGTAACGGTAATCTACGCGAATTCTTCGAAGCTATTATTGCCATGACAACAAAGCATGACATTGTGTGGAACCCCAAGCCGTGCCGTACATTTCAATACAATTTCATTTTTACAAGGAGACAAAATCGTATAAAGCACCTTTACTGCTTTGTCGTCTGTTCGTTTAGGTATACATAATCCGAACAGTGTGTATTTCTACGTATAGATCTTTTTTTCACAGAGTGATCGATTGACAAAACCTTGTCCTGATGATATAGAGACAGATAGGTTTCTTTTTTACCTTATCCTTTAAAGGCCGTGACAGTGCAGCGCTCGACTAAGGGCCAACTGCACAATGGTGAAGCGCTTTGTCATAATCTTCTACACTTGAAAGCAATGTTGGATCTCGTTATCTCCTTAAAACTTAAAAAAAAGTTAGATTAATGAAAGAGCCCTGCTTTTTTCTACAAATTTTTTCCCTTACCCACATTATGACTGAAGTATTAGAAATATTTACAGTCATATTTTACTTTTCTATATACACAATTTCTTATATTTCAACATAGTTACAGAAATTATTTGTATCATACAATTTTAAAGTATGAAATCATCATTTCATAGTCCTAATAAATCTTCCTATTTTATGGCACGAGCCTACCCGTATATGGTGATTAGGCCTTAGTCGTCCACGCGGGCCCAGTGCGGATTCGATGACTTCACACACAACCTTCGAATCTCTTCGCAGACGTGCATGAAGGTTTCCTCACGATATTTTAGCGTCGGGTAACGTACATTTTTTTTAAATTCGAAAACACATTGGTACGTGGCGGGATTTAAACCTCAGCCCTCTCGGTAGGTGGGCAACAGTCCACACCATTGAGCCTCCCATTTTATATCAATAAGTTATTTTTTTTTCTGAGATTATTAGTCTGAATTTGTATCACATAGCGTAGTGTTTCGATTGATCTTGCTATCATTATATTTTTTAGAGAATATTTCTCTAACTGTCACTTTACTGATAAGATAAACACAAAATCCGACCGCAATAATGTAGCCTGTACTTAGCTAAATATACAGCGCATGTAGTCACATATTATGACTTTGATTACAATCGTAATGTTATGCACTAGTTATCTCATTAAATATCATGTAAGTATAATGCATCCATGTTAGACCTCCGATTGTTCAACAAGCCTATAACGACGCAACGTTAACATAACATCAATACAATGTGGACAACTTTCACATTGACTGTCAAGCAGTCAGTTAGTCAAACATCTTTTAAGAGAGTACGTTATCTCAAATTAGATGTCGGCGGACGTTATAAAACAAGAATGCCGTCAATATATCTTATGCGGTATGTCAGCTTTGTTATGGTAGTCGGCAATTTAAATAAGATGGTGCAAAACGGTTTTTTAGCGACGACAGTTAATACAGTTTGTCGGCATCACGCCCCTGTAATGCGATACGATTGCTCAATTGGCGAAAAATTGCGACGCGACTAAGCTTGCGGAAAATTGCCGATATCGTTAATATTCACCCGAAACCGCCGGTTCACGTGGCGACTACAAATAACGAGTAGACAGCCCCCATAGATTTATGCTCTGTCGTTTTAAGTGATATATAGGCTTCAACCCACCCGTCCCATCGTGATGCCGAAGAATATCTCAAGTAAATGTTAACCATTGATGTTATATATATTTAAATTTTGTCACCGGTTTCGTGAATTTCTTACCAGAAAATCCAACGGCCGAAATGTATATTAATAATTAGCTTTCACGCTGATAACGCTGTTATATTTGTGATAAAAAGAAACCCTATTTCAGCAAAGATGGCCCCAAAAAGATATATAGCAACCATACGCAGGTAAGCTCCATAAAATAAACGATATCTTGACAAGCCCCGAAGAGCTCAGGTAAGTCTAAGTAACTTTTTTCGAGGCGTTAAGCCGTTCGCCTAAGGAAATTGGTGACAAAAATATTCCGGTCATGTACGAGCCCCTTGTTAACGCGACCGAAGAACACAAGAAAATTCCCCTCCTGACGTGGCGTGTTCGAAGAGGCTGTTGGTCTTCACTAAGTTTTTATGATACGCGTGAAAATTGGCAAACACCAAAATTTTATATGTCAACAGATGCGACAAGACGCGTGTATGGCTTCACCTTAACCTCGTAAAACAATGAAATGTTTATGGGACGAGCAGTTGCTTTCATAGCGCGGTTCGTGTTATATCTTTTAAATTTTTACGGTTACTAAAACGGCTGTGGCTTTTTGTGAAAAGTCATATTTCCTAAAGTAATTTTGGAGGTATTTCATATGCTAATTCAGAAGAAGCTTAGGAATCTTGGCGCTATGCAAGACGCGTTAAAAATAACATTCCTTTATCTTTACTTAGTCTAACAAAGAATTGTACACCTACATTTGGATTTGGAAACGAAGCAAATCAAGTCGCATCACTTGTGTGTTTTTCTACGTTCCTTGAAGCTTATAACGAATGTTTATAGCTGATATCGAGCACGCACGATATCAGCAAATACGCGAAAAACATCACAAATACCGGCGACCCTATACAAACACCTTTGATGTTTGAATCCCGTTAATACTCAGCATTTTTGTTGGGGTTTTTCTGAGTCAGTATCGCGCTCCGGAAACAGCAGAGTGCATTATAATAAAGATTACAATGAATGCTGCGTTCGTGCTGTTTCGAATTTGGTGCGACAAAATATTGCGGCTCTGCAAACTGGCTCTGCGGACTGGCAAATAAATAGAGATTGCATCGCGACTGCTATAACTGTACCAAAAACCAAATCCTTTTCTTGACGTTTTCTTAACAAAAGAGAATAGACAGGAGTTTTGAGAAATGGACGCAAAAAGTTAATGGTTTCGTTCATGTGTATCTGTCACATGCCTGACTTATCATCAGGTGAGCTAGCTAATCTTTTCATAACTTAACGACACAGAATATCGTCAGGGGCCAATAAACAATGGTCATTGTTGAAAATTCAGTTGAAATTTTATATATTAATTTAAATGCTTTTGTATTAAATCACGTTTATATAAAAAAGTTTCAAAATCTCTTATGAAAAGACTTTTTCTTTTGTTAAAGATACAATATGTAACAACTTGCAGGAATTTACTCAATAACAAGTAGATCACATCGACCCTAAGGTTGTACGAACTCAATTATTAAAACAACCCAAAAATGATAATTCTGTGTTTCGGGAAGTTTAAGCCATAGGACATCTAAAGATCGTAACATGAAACTACTTCCGGTGCCGCAACGCGGCCTTAAAAGTTTTATTCCGATAATTTATCAAACTTAGTCGACATTTACGAACAAGCTCTTCAAATTACTCGTTATCAAGCAACATATCTTTAGTAAATAACAAATTCGCCGCGTTCTCAACGGCGATGTGTCGTTCGTTAGCCCGTACAGCCCCAAACTAATGAGGAAAAACGCTCTTTGCAATGATATCGGACTGAAACACGAACTTCCCTTTGCTCTAAGCAAGTTTCCTGCGCAATTAACTGGCTTGATACTCTGATTTTCCGTGATTCATGGCCCTAATAAGCTTAGTATTAGAATGGGCTTATTTGGATGTACAAATATAAAATTTGCACAATAATTACCAGGGAATTGTTTTTTTTGTAATTGATAGGTATTAAAATAACATATACCTAAATGTAATTTACCATTTGGTAGACTCGGTACTGAGTCGTCTAGATAGGTTCCATCACAGTGCCAGATATCGCCCCGTGAAATAGTTTCGGGGTGAGGCCATTGAATCTAGTAAAATTACCAGGTATAAGATACCTAACATCTGTTGTCTCTGGTGACGGGCGCAGTGCGGCATTTATGGAAAATAATAATTCTATCAGTTGTTGTATTCTCAATGTCATGGTCAGGTGTATCACCTACTATCAGGTGAGCGACCTGACCGTCCTTTTCACTTTGTAACATTTAAAAATCCGTTTGTTTAAGAAGCGTCATTACGCAGAATTTGGATAAATAAATAAACAGAGAAAATATAACTAATTGCTCTGCCTTATTATCATTGAACAGCAACTTTGTTTTTAACGTCATTTGTGCTGTCTCTTCAGGTAAGTATTTAAAAAAACAAAATGTTAATAATTATATCAATCCCAAATTGCAGCTAGCAATAAAATAATGAGATAATAAATAATTGCAAAAAGTAGATCATCAAGAATTTCATTGAAGGTGTTTTTTTAATGAAGTTACGCCAGTAACTTCTTAGTTGAAGTAGTAATTTTAAGTCTTTGTAGGTTTATTATTTAGAATTTTTTATTAATGTTTCATAAATTATTTTTTATTAGTTAATAAATTCAAATATTAACCTTTATGTCTATAAGAGGAATTATTGAAATTCCAAAACGGAACTTATTCTATTCTGAGAGACCTCGACCTTTGAGACCGGTTCACTTCGGTTGAAAGCGTATCCGTCTGTGGCGAAAGCTATCATAATTTTGTTATAGCTTAGTCCTGCCTTTATAATCTAGAACTATCATGTTAACAGTGTATGGAAGAAAATAGACTGTTCAACTAGACTCACTCCCTAAACAATGAAGAATTTCGATTCGAGGAAACTAAAACTATTTTCTTTTTAATCTTCTATTGGCAACATTTGACCGCCATCTCACCTGATAATAAGTGATGATGCGGCCTAGGATGGATCAGGCCTGCCTAAAAACAGCCTATTAACTCTTGCCTTAAAGATGGCCAGGTTGTAATGATCGGGGAACACTTAATTGTTCTAAATTTATTTTCATAATTTATGAATTCTTTATATGTAAAGTCCAATGAAATAATAAGAATACGTCTAACATCAACAAAATGAATATGCTAACCACAAGCACTGAAACAGCTTTGTACTAGTTTTCAATTCAACCACAAGCGATGAGCCTGCACTGGAATGCATGGCTGGCAGTTGTGTGATATTTATATATAAACTAGCTTTTGCGTGCGACTTCGTCCGCGTGGAATAGTTACTTTGGCCTAACGCTCTCTTTAACCCGCCTCTTCGTTTATATAGGTGAAACGTTGCGAAACTTTAACCGTTTACGCAGCGTACGCAGCGGAATCTCCAAGTAAGAAAATTTCCCCCGATTTTGAAACATTCTTCATTGCTACTTCGCTTCTATTGCTTGTAGCATGATGATATATAGCCTATAGCCTTCCTCGATAAATGAGCTATCTAACGCTGAAAAATTTTTCAAATCGGACCAGTAGTTTCTGAGATTAGCGCGTTCAAACAAACTCTTCAGCTTTATAATATTAGTATAGATGAAATAAAGCTCCAATTTAGTCTAAGTCTTTAATTTATTTCTGAAATGTTTTTATTTATTATGAAAATAATAATACTTAAACCAGCAACACTTGTAATATTTAACCAAATTCTGATCTCAATATTTTTTGTCAAACAAATATTAACGAACATTAAACACACGTTCTTCAAATAGTAGTAGTCAAAATTGTTATACCAGCATTCCTTAAACTTTATCTGTTAAATTAATCACGTTTCAAATGACGGAAGAACACTAGACGTATCACTTACCCACGACCTTCACAAACCCAATGATAAAAGTCAGCAAAAACTGGCCATCGCATAACACCATAAATTCCAACAAGTTAATCAATCACTGAGAAAAAAACATGCATAACGCGCGCTAAGCACCCAATTGACTTTAGTAACGAGTTCAAATAATGTGCCAGCCAATCGGGCGGTGTCGTACAAAAAGCCCGCTATTTACCGGCATGTTAAATACAACGTTTATATCCATTAAGGGCACTTCCGACACGTACCATAATCATATTCGGAGCAGGGACAGCATAAATCATGAGAGGATAACCGGGGGGCAAAAAACAACGTGTCTGAACTCGCGCCTTAACCGCTGTTTATTGTGGCACGGGATATTGCGTAGCCACTACTGTTGTTTCAATTTCTTTGAATTGTTGACTTTCGTTTCTATTGATATCGAAAATAAAATTTCTAGTTGGTAGACTCGGTACTGAGTCGTCTAGGTAAAAACCACCGCAGTACCTGATATCGTCCCGTATAATAGAAGTATTTCGTACTTCTGTGTTTCAGGATGAGGACACTGTAGCTAGCAAAATTACCGGGTATAAGTGACCTAACATCTGTTGTCTTAAGTGATACTTGCAGTACGGCAAAGGTGGAAATTAATAATTGTCTATCAGTAGTTTGTGTCAATCAATACCACTCTGTCATGGTAATACGCCTATTTACCTACCGTCATCTGAACGTCCTGTACACTATGTAACAAAAAAAATACGTGACGAGAAGTCCTCGGTATGACATCGGAATTAATTAAAATAATAATGGGAGGAAAACAGATAAAAAATTATCTTTATTAAAAATATACTATTGCTGAAACATTAGACGTTTAAAATGATAATAACATTAAGAAATAAAAGACATACCGTATGTTAAATAACTTCGTCATCAGCCTTTAATGGCCCACTGCAACGCACAGGCCTTTCCGCACAGCATAGCTATGGGGAGATTGGGCCATAACCGGGCCGGGCCCAATGCGGATTGATGGGTGGTAACGACTACTATCCTAGGATTGTTACTGGGACTGACGGCTTTTCTTGCCCTCCGGCACGAAATAATTTTTCTTTAAGGACAATCAGGTGATTCAGCCTGCAATGTCCTTACCGAACTATGAATCTGATTTGATGACTTTCGAATCCTGTCGGTCTTATCATTTTGCAACTTTATTATTTGGTATAATGAAATCTAATACACTATACTATACGTATATGACAAATTAGTATTTTCAAAACGTCCACTGAGTTGGCTAGTAGTTTGGTATGTCCAAAAACAAATACTTCGGTATTTCGTAGCAGCCTTAGGCATGCAGCCACGAAATTCTGGAACAATATTCCCGCTCCTATAAGGAACTCGTGTAGTGTAAGAGCTTTTAGAGTCAAGCTGAAAGCTCATGTGCTATCTTGTCAGAAGAATATTTAGATTTTATGTGATGGTAATTAAAAGCACAATGAAACTAGATATTGTCGAACAAGAATATAGACTACTAGCTTTTGCCCGCGGCCTCGCTCGCATTAAATTCGGGATAACACGGTACTTTCATTTATCACTATACATAGGATTTCCCCTCCCTCCAACTTTAAAGGTTTCGGGGTCAATTTCAGATTTTTTTAGCATAAAATATGTTATAGTGAGCTAACCTTAAAAGATAAACATATGTTCTGTCGCGGACTTTTTTGTAGACCTTTAAAAGAAGAACAATACTCTCATACATGACTTTTGTGTAACTATAACCGTTTACGCAGCGTACGCAGCGGAAGCTCCAAGTATGAAAAAATACCCCTGATTTTGAAACAATTTTCATTGCTGCTCCGCTTCTATTACTCGTAGCGTGATGATATATAGCCTATAGCCTTCCTCGATAAATAAGCTATCTAACACTGAAAGAATTTTTCAAATCGAACCAGTAGTTCCTGAGATTAGCGTGTTCAAACAAACAAACAAACTCTTCAGCTTTATATATTAGTATAGATTAGTTTTAAAGCGATTAGGTATACTTGTAAAATTATTATTTTAAAATACAGGGTTTATAGTACAATGTAGGTGCGATGATTACGCTGCGCGCACAGTTATGTTCTCATAATTGAACTGGTTTCCAAGGAAGAACAGCGTAGAGATGTTTGGTAGACACCTTTAAATTATAACCTTTGTGGCGACCCACTTAGTGACATTGTTTGGTTGTATAACTTTAAATTATTAGACTAAGTACTGAATAATTGATTTGTTTTTTATATGTGCATGTACTGGTCTTAAATAAATGTATTATTATTAATAATCGCACATAGTGTTATTTTCTCCCGTTCAGAACCACGAACTCCGAGTCACGCACCCGACCGCTGTGCTACTACTAGACAGAGGCACCCACCGAGGCAATTATCAGATTAAGTTCAGATTACCAGGTTTAGTAGCAATATAACAATCTAAATTAGGTAATTTTACATGTCACTGGCACAAAAATAAAACTGGTTATTTAGTCTACTCTTGAATAATCGATTTTCCTGGGTCCAACGATCGACGACTTTAGTGGCACGGAACCGTTTTCCATCAAACTGGTGTAGTCCCGAACTCGTTCATTATTCGGTAATAATACAAGCAAGTTTAGTTTTTATTGAATCCAGTAAAGGCTTGGTGCCATCGTCGGTCATATATTTCCCAATATTCTGATTCATGATTGAATTTTTGTTAGTGAATATTATTGAAATGTTTTGTTACTAAACGTATTACGTATATTTTTTGCTTTAATTTATTATACAGAAATTAAAATATCAATCAATATCATACAGAAATAAAACAAAAAAATCAACTAATGTGCTGGAGTTCAAGAAGTTAAAGAAAGTTTAGAAATCTTATCCAGATTTTATTAAATTTTACTTTTCTGTGATGCAAATATTGAGACAGTCTAATAGATTTTTAAACATTGTTACTTTTCTTAGCGTCTCGGAATTTTAATCTATTAAAGCGATATGTTTACTTTGATCGAATTTGTTTGCCAAAAGATTCTTCACAAATTAATTTCTTCCATAAAAATGGCTCATAATGCTACTTTACTAATTTAAAATAAAACCAAATATTGAAAACCTTGCCTCATCGTTATTATGCTGAAACAATATCTGCGTGATCCGTTTCTTTTATGTTAAATACATGTAGTAATTTCATAGTATTCCTAATTATATATCAACCTCAAAAAGGCAAAACTCAGCCCAGCCGTGGACTTGGAGGACAATTGTAGACGGATATTTTCATTTCACTGTCTTTTCTAGTCACTTAATCAAAGCAAAACATACGGGTGTTAATTCCGCAAAAGGCTGCACGAAAAGTTGCAAACCAGTACTCGCTTAGCAAATTAAAGTTCCAACAGAATCAGTATCCGCGGAAGGTGGTTAGAACAAGTTAACTGTTTTAAACCTAACACAAGTTTACTTTTAACTTGATGAGCGAAGCTAACGTATGATTAGTAAATGTTGTTGGACTCGCCCTTAATACATATACATTGTTTGAAATCCGTTCCTGTTACATCAGCTACTTGTGTTTGTTGTTCGGTGGATGTAAGGTAAGCACAAAGTGAGTGCGTTTCTTTATTGAACCCAATTTTCAGATGAACCGATACATATGTCATTATTATAGATCGGATAATCGGATGCATATTTACCTAAAGTTGACCGGCGCCTTAGTATGGAAAGCACTTCTTTATCGTAAAGATTTCGGGATTTCGGAATTGATGCATTCAATGTTCGGAATATAGAATTAAATGTATTTTCATTAGGTTTGTAGTGTGTTCTATTACAATATATGATTTGTATGTACATTACTTGTATCGAAAAAAACCCGATATTTCGGAATGAATACCGTTGGCGTTTTGATTATAAATATAATTGAATGCACACAATGTCCATTATGATGTTCGAAACTTAGTAGCTAGGTATTTAAAAAAACATTTTTTTATTTTATAAATTAATATTATAATTTGATAGTTAGGCAACCCATTCGTAATTTGTTTTATGTCCGATAAGTTCAAAATCCCTGCTTTTTTTTAATCCCGACATTGAAAAAGACAATTCCGAAAAAAGAAGCCGTCTCCATATTTTCTTAGCAAAAATTAGTTTAGGTAAATATGCGTCCGATTATCCGATCTAAGGTCATTATACTGTTGCATTAAGAACTGATTTTTGTTTATTATTAGTTCTAATGCATGGTCATCAAAGAAGCAAAAAGACTGTGCAAAAAACATATGTAGATACTCACATTGTTAGAAATAATTTATAGCTACGAAACTTTAACTTTGCTTATCAAAGTAATAGTGTAGCAAAAGATCGTTTTACCGCATTAATTTTTCAGGTTTAAATTCGATAGATAAAAATAATATTATAAAAAAATAATGTTCTTAAAGACAGTAAATAATTATTTTTTTAAAATATGATATTGTGATCTGTCACTCAACTTCACATGCTCGGGCAATTGTAAAGAGTTGTGACGATTTATGAAGCGCTTTCGGTGAATAGAAACAATAGTTTTAAAATAGGAACAAACAAAACTAGTTATGGATGAATGAAGTTGTCAACCGCTCAACTTTTTATTGTTTTTTTTTAACTTCTAATAACTGTATATAAGTTAAAAAACCTTAAAAAGTTGTAATGGAATTTTTGTGTTTCTTATTCTATTAGCTTAAATCTGACATAGCGATTTGTAGTAACTGAAGAGTTTAATTTTCTATTGAAATAATTCGTTGAAGTTTATTTTTGCCTAAACAAAACTTTTTGAAAGAATTACTTTGATATACGCCTGATGGAACCCTGCCGATGACAGAATCAATAAAAAAGTGAAATTTATTACCAGAGAAATAAGAGGATAGTATAATAAAAATGACGTAAATTCAGATAAAATAAAATCACAGATGTATTTTAAGTGGGCAAAAAATATAATAATAGTTCAAAACAAACTGCACTGCTACCTTATGTAGATACATAAAAAGATAGGAAGGATTCAATGTTATAGAGTCTGCTACTTCTCACGATGTCCGCGATGATCTTAATGATATCCTGACACGTAAGTCACGACAGATGTGTAACATTGATAAAAACTTAGAGCCGGTTTTTCAATTTGAAACTTTATAATGTTCCTTTAAATTTAAATCAAAAAGTCTTTATTCAGTTTAAGTTTATGAAGAATTTCTATGTTAATGATATTAAGCTGCCACTGGTTTCGACTTTAGTTTTCTAATGAGAAGAGTCTAGCAAGAATCAAATTATTACTATTTAAAAAAAATGTGTGTTTTTACACTGAACAGGGTAATGTTATATGTTATTTCTAATCAGAATAATTAAATTAAGAAAATTATATTCTTTTTTAAATTAAATTATAACTATCCAGACAATTATTAGCAGCTAGAAATAATAATAATTAAACGATGAATAAAAATACAATGCAGGCGTGGAGTTCAACATGTCCATGAGGTCTTATCATTTAGGAAATCTTCGATACTAAAACAAGCTTTTTTTTCTTTAAAATTGTTATATCATGAAACTTAAAGGTAAATCATTGTTCAGTTAACTTAGTAAAGATTTTAAAACTTAATCCTACAAACGAGTTCCTAACCTCATGAAGTTTGTAAGTATCCAAGTAGGCAGGTAATTTCCGCAGTTCTAGGTATCGCCATGACATTAAAGGGTTATGTACTACTTTGTTTCGGGAAGAGGTATGTAGCTTTTGAAAGTACTCGGTATATAAGATACCTAACTTGTAATTATGAGTATAAGATACCTAACATTTTTCGTTTTGGTTGCTGGGTGCAGGATAGTGTTCATATTAAGTATTATAACTAGGTACAGTTAATGCTTTCATGTAACAATGCATCTGTCATACATAAGACTTATAAGCAGACGAGTCAGTACATGGTGAGCGAGTACAAAGAATAATAACATATGTTTGTTTAAAAGGCGTCTCAACAAATGTTACTTAATAAATATCCTCGTATATATTTAAACAGCTATGATACAGGATAACAGAATAAACAATGAAAAAATATAAGTATGTACGGTAAAATTTTTTAGGTACGTACGATTAAATGTTAACCGTATCGTTCTATAAAAACTAAAATTAAGAATAAGCAACGTAATAAGAATTTTCTCTAAAGTCAAAACTTTTAATGTTCCACTAAAAGCTTGGTCCAACGCAGAGCAAAAGCTAAGATCGTCCCAGTTTGGAGCGCAAGATTGGACGCTGTCAGTTATATGGGCCATATATGAATGAATGGAACGGCTTTGTGCAAGCGCACCGTGCGAAGGAAGAAATATTAACTATATGTTTTCTTAGTTTTGAATATTATCTGTTTTTTATTTCATTGGTTAACTAGTTAAAGTTAAAACCCATTTATTTAGTTAGGGTTTGCATAGTATGTATAATAATCCCAAATATCAGATAATCTTTTGTGTTTATAAGAGTATTATTGGACCTTATAAAAAGGTGGTACTATTTAACAAAACCTACCTTTTTTTTGTTATATAGATTTATTACTTTTTCTGTTTAACCTTATTATCAATATAACATTATAACGCAATGGATATATATCGTACCCAAAAGATTTTCTATTGTGGCTCGTTTCATGACGATTAAAGTGTTAAAGATCATTTCTCAGTTATCTTTGTTGTAAATGAAACTACCAAATATAATCTTAATATCTCCAATGTATACCTATTACACCATCATCTATATTAAAGACGATGTCGCATCCTCGTTAGTATAAATGACGGTGAAGTGACTCGTGCACGACTCATTGGTTACCATTACGAAAATTGTCTCATCCAGTACAAATCGCCCCAAGCACATATCACGGTATGAGGGCGCGAACTTTTCGCCTGTCTACTTTCACCACCTGCCGAGTTAAACCGCTTACACTGAAAATAAACGTTGTTTAACGTTCATGTGGGAACCAGGAAATATTTTCTTATTTTAGTGGCCCGGCTTAGCGCAGTGTCTAGCATCGTGATAGTGCACCAAATGAAATGACGGCAGGAAACATGTTCGCCTCGGTTCTTTTTAATTGAACTGTGGTTTAGGGGTTGTTTTTTTAGATGAACCATTATTGCGGAATGGATTTTATATTAAATGGAGTTTCACGTAATGTTGATGAGATATTCGAAAATTTCGTTTAAGAATTAATAGCATTCTCATTGCAGAACAAACTTAACTGACCAAAATCCGTTTTATTCAGTCGAATTTGTCACCGCTTCAGTGAACGTGAAATGTTATTTCCTATTTAACTTCCGACAATTTCCGTCCAGTACACCGAAGTTAAACGGTTATGCAAACTTCTATGTGAGCCATAGCGCGTTCATCCTGTGTAACTTCGGAGAATGTTGCATTGCATAGAATACGCCCCGGTTTGAATACACCTGCCACTGAAGTATTCTAGGTAAATATGAAAGCTTCAGCGCATACGTGTTCGACTAATATTGAAGCGTGCGCGCGGGTAATGTGTTTGCAAGTTGAAATACCCTAACTCCAAAACGGCTGGGCTTACATCGAAGCGTGCAACGATGTGCAAACCCTTCCTATTTATTTGTACAGCCTGCGGGTGTGGCTTCGGAATAAAATGGGCTTTCAATGGCTTAAACCTTTTTGTTATTCACAGGCGCAGATGTGACAGATATTGCCGATTTTTTGGTCACGAGTTTTGAACTTTGACATTGACCTGACTACTTATAGTACAATTAAAGTCGATACTTTACTCGTATTACAAGTACTTATAACTTTGGATTCCATATGAGATTCGGCGAGTCCAAATAACCCACGAAGACCGTAGAACAAGTTTAAGTACAAGAGAAGACCGATTGATTGTGAAAAAGCTAATATTCCAATAGTGTAATGGGATTTTGGGTACCCTTATGAACATGTTTACAAATAATTAAAAAATAGAATATATGCCTATGCTTATAAATGTTACTTATATTACAATGGAGGACTAATAATACAGTGCATATATACATACGAAGTTATTAAATTTAACGCTTTTTAATCCTAAAACTGCGTTCTATTCAATACATACGAACTATTTGAACGTTTAACCGAAAACGCTTCTGGTATAATCACACTGAATAAATCCTATCCAAGCCAATAATTGTATCAAAGCGAATCCATGAAACAGTCCAATAAACGTGTACAGTTATTCGTTAGAAACAAACAAAGCGTTCATTTGTACACCTAAATTGTACGAAAGCAAACTTTGCACTTGGCAAAGAATATATTTTGATTCAGCTCGAAGAGATTTATAACCATTTATAGTAAGTCTTGTATTCTACTCATGTTGCGTTTGAAACGGAATGGACGCTGCATATTTTAGAATTTACTCCAACAGGTAAACTTGAATAATATTTGTCTCAATAATTCATTGGAACTTATCTAGCCAATGCTGAAGTCCATTATATTATTATCTTCAAAAAAATCCTCGTATGGCCCGCGTGTCGACTCACAGCCCATAACCCATAGACATGATATATGGGAAAGCATTAAGAGGAAAAGTTCTACTTTAACTTTCTAGGTGGTTAATTGACACTTTGAACTTCTGCATGTCGAAAATCAAAAGAAACATGTATAATAACGTTTCCATGAAGCATATTTACTAATTTCCTATCCACATATAAAAAGGATCTCGGGTGTAAATATGTTAAACCTTCGGTCAATTATTAATTCAATTCAATTACAGGGTATATGCAGCTATGTCGGACGCTGCTTAGAAAACTTCTCAAGGTTTTATAAGTATAAACGCTTACCTAGTGGTAAGCGTTGTATCGATGCCGTTCTCGCAACGCAACTCACATATTTTCCATCGGAGGCACGGAAATATAAGAACTTATTATTAATGACACAATCGGGTCTGAACAATGCTCAACAGAAGATGGAAGATGCTTCTTTAAATTTTATTAATGTCACACCAGGAGCTCTTTTCCTGATTCTAATGAAACACTTATTCTTATTTAAAACTCGTTCTCATAGTGGGATCCTTTCAACTGATTTACAGCCACACGCGCTCCTTAACGAAGTTCTATAAGCTCAAAAATGTAAATATGATGGTTTTGGAACAATCAAACAATAATAAATCAAACTGCTGTAACAATTCCTAGGTAACTATTAAAATATACTAAGTGTTCAGGATAATAATCAGTATGTAAAAATTGTAAGTAAATCACCAAAGTGTTACATACGAGTAATATGTACTTAACAACAAACTCAATTTGTCCCACAAATTGCGTAATGAGAATAATTACGCGAAAGCTCGTTCCGCTAACAAATTGTTTGCTACTGGCCGCTAATCCGATTTCTGCGCCAGGGCTACACTCGCGTCGAACGCTCACGCATTAATGGAATCAAACACAATGCAATTACGGACAATACGTCTGTGCACCTTTGCGCTTACATCGCAGGCTTAAGCCGCGCGTTAATATCGTTACGCAGTCTGATGCTTCCCACGGTGGTTTTGGTGACACTGCGTCACTTTAGTATAATATTGTCGACTTGGTAAATTTTAGTACATATTTACATTCACTGGTAATTTTTTGAAGACCTTGTTTTTATGAAATTTAATTGCAGGCATTATGCGAAGTTTGATGTAGATGTATCCAATAGGTACGCTACAAAATACAAACGACAAATTTGGGCGCTTTACGTTAAGAATTTGAGCTTCGTAATCTAAAAGTTGCTTTGTAAAGGGAAAGTGTTGAATGCATTTAATTCATAATTTTAATAAAAACAATTGC
Source organism: Leucinodes orbonalis (assembly GCA_019425675.1). Classification (NCBI taxonomy): domain Eukaryota; kingdom Metazoa; phylum Arthropoda; class Insecta; order Lepidoptera; family Crambidae; genus Leucinodes; species Leucinodes orbonalis. Next base: position 80,273 of record PQWD01001488.1, on the reverse strand, counting down.
ATACTTGTATTTTTTCAATAGAAAAGAAGCATTAAACATAATACGATTTAAGCTGAGCGAAGCTATTAATAAATATAATTTATTTAACTTGACAATACTTAAATTAAAACAAATTTGCTGAATATTGTTTTACTCTATTTCTGCCTTAATGAACCAAAGCAATAGTGTAACATTTAGCAAATTATAGTGTTTAGGTTTAGCTTAACACATTAGCGCATACATCGCCACGCGTTAAATTTGTCACACACTCTGTCGCTTCCCACGTTATTTGTGTTACCTGTGTAGTAATTATGGCAATATTAAAATGTGTTCATTTGAAGTTTTATATAAAACATATTTTGTTCATATTATAATTAATTACTCTAAGTTGCTGCTACCTTAAAACCTTTTTTCTTTGTTTCAGTTTTTTTGTCGTTCAGCTCATGTTTAGTTAAACCGCCACCCATGGACACTTACAACTCCGAAGGAGCAACGAGTGCATTGCCGAAATTTAAAAACGGAGAAGACATGTGATAAATTAAGAGGGTCTCCGAATTATATCTAAATATCTAATATAATATCTGACAGAAATCATCCAAAATGTTACTGACTCCTAATACGAAATCAGAGTGGGGACGGCGATGCGCGTTAATTACTAAAGCAGAATCTTTACATACACATAAAATATTCATGCCAAAGTTTGCAGCACCCAAAAAAAAATATATTAGCAATTTAAGTGATCAAAAACCATCTCGTCCAGAAAAATATACAAGTAAGTAACAATGATGAAAAATTTATACACCTTCACATAAATGATAGGTATTAATGTCAGTGCCAATCAATTTATTGACGAATAAGTTTTTGTTTGTGGACTCACTCAAACTAATTCAGTAAGTGTAGTGGATGGCAAGAACTTAATTCGGCTAGATTTAACAAACGAATTGTCATTGTAAAAGTTGGCAAAATATAGTTTTAATTTCTATATTAATAAATAATTATAGTAATGCTTACCTAGATTCAATTTCAATTTAATTTCGCGTGTAAAACGCGATCTTCGGTCAATTCAGTCTTTCTAGTCCACGTCAATTTTCTGAAAAGGAATAAAAGGTTTTAATATTCGCTAACAAGACATATACAAAAGCTTTTTTTGTATTTCCTAAAATATAAAAAGCAGTAGGAAATACTTATCCTATAATCCGAAACGATAATGCTATAGGTAGGTACTGAATCTTAATTATCGGTAGCTCAAATAAGAAAACTGTTTTTCTACATTGATAGACCCCTAATTTTGTTCAGTGTAGCGCGCGATATACCTATACTAATCTGAAAGAGATACTTTGCTTCAATCTTACAAGTGCTGAATAACTTAAATTGGATTATAAAATCTTTTCACAAACAAATCTCAAATTTAGCCGTCGCTAATTAAATAAGATACACTCAGAATATATATCAACATAGTCATACTGTAGGAAATTCGTTAGCAGACTATTTTTATTGTATTTTATTTTGCTCAACCTAAAATCGTGTTAACAAAATGTTTGCAACTGGAAGCCGTAATCGCTTTAGGCGTACTGCTAGGCGTGAGATGCATCCGCGCCGTGCCTGGCACTACCCCTTGGATTAGCCAACTAAATCTACCAGACACTGAAGCTAAATAAATAAAATACACTTAGTGTGTTAAGCACCGGAATGAAAAGGATGTTTAAATAACAGAAAAATAATATTCTGGCCGTTGAAGCTGAGAAAACCGTGTAACATTTTTTGATCACATTTATAAGTTAGCCTACAAAACCCAACCTTACGCATTTCACCGACATAAAAGTTATGCTTTTAGTATAGCTAAGTTCCGACTGAAAAGGTAAGACGGGCAGGAAAGTTACCTATCGAGTTAGAAACTACTCAGTGATTCCGAAATAAAGTCACAGTTGTACGAATACTATAAGACAATAGAACTTCATCGGTGGTAATTGTTATATTATTTATAACCCACAGACATCCGAATATAAATTAGACTGGACAAGCCCAAGTTTATAGGCAGTCCCAGTGTCACAATTTCTTTTCGGTTTCTTACTGTAAAAAGTTGTTATATTTCTTGGGTAAATTTACTGATTCATTGCGATGATGGCATATTACAATAGGGATGATGACTTTTTTTTCTGTTATTATATCGATGGACCGCATAATAATAAAACATTAGAAAAGAATTACTCGTTAACATTAAAACTCACAAGATTTTCCAATTCTAAAACACATTAATGGACTTTCCAAAAACGCTTCATACAAATGGCTACCTATTATGACGTCACGCATCAGTAATTAGTACGCATAGTTTGTGAATTTTGTACTACAACTATATTAAATGTTGCGTTTACTAAAACGGTTTCATAGCAAAAGTTGCTTAAATTGTATGTTATCCTTGTGTAAACAAATTTTTGACAATTAATGTACTTTAAAAATGGACTTGCCATCTAACTAAGAAGGACTAATAAAATTCATATAACATGAGTTTTCGAGCTGAGAGTAAGCACATCGTTATATTTAACCCAGATTTGTAATAATATGAAATAGTTCTTACGATTTCAGGACCCAGTCATCATGCCTATTGCACAGGATGGCATTTTGAAAAAACGGTAATTTTTGTTATAATATTCGTGCGTCTTGACTCGTCTCACAGAGCGTAACTGGCTGCCAGTGTATGCTCGTTGAGCTTACATTTGTCGCACTTTAAACGCGGCTTTCCCCATCTCCTGTATTGGGAAATCTGTGCGTATACCATACAAAACAAGTTTCACATTAGCTATAAATCAATGGCACTCCGGTACCTATATTCAAAAAGCAATGCATTTTATCCTAAAGCAATTTTAGTACAATAGCCATCCAATTTAGTTCTGTTAATCTTGTTAGGGCCGCTAGCGCATCATGAATTCTGGCCGACGAGCCGTTCACACGGACTGCATCGTAATGGAGAACTCGCACGCATCGGCATTTTGTCCTTATTACTGCCCAGTTTGGCTACTAGCACAAAAATAAGGATCACTTTGCCGTTTGGGGTGTTTTATGGCTATAAATGCTACGTGTCAACCGATGCATCGGCAATAAACAATGCCGTAGCTACTGTATTAGATAACGGGGTTATTAACGTTATTTGTAATAAAATGTCTTTATCACATCACATGATTCTGTCAAGATTCCTTTTTTAATCGCATGTTATTTTAATGTATAGGCATTTTAATGACCGTACGTATATAAGAATCACCGGAAAATGCAACTAAAACTAGAAATTTTGTCAAAAATCCTAGTCTAGATTCTTATACATGTACTATTTGAGTACTACTTATGATAATTTTGATGTTGCAATATCTATGCGAAAGCAACACTGTAGCTTTGGAGGTTGAAAAAGATAATTAGCATTATTTTGAACATGTGTTCTTTAGAAGATTAACAATTCTATATAAGATTAAATCACATACGACAACTACTCAATATCACGTTAAAACATACAAAGCAATATTTATATGATATGAATTTCTTATCACTTTTTGTTTTGCTGCTTGTTTGCCTTCAGTTTGCTATAGTGCTAATAATTTCTTATTGTTATTTGAACTGTTAAAGAGTTGGTAAAATTATTATACACTGTTCATAGCGTATAACTTAAAGAAAGTAATGAATTTATTACAAGAACTAGGCACAGTCAAAATGCAGCTCAAGTTAAGGTATAAGGTTTATTTATAATTAATCTAAGAACTTACGAGCTAGTGTTGTTAGACAAATAGGTCCCACTCTGCATAAGTTAAGAGATGCTCTCGAGATCTAACTTCTAAAACTAATCAAAGTAGTGTTTACTTTCTACGTACAAAGATAGACATTGATGCTGTAAAGATACACGAGACGAGACACAATAGATATTAATATTGTGTATATACGACGTTTTTTCAAACTGATAATTGCTGTTGGCCGCAGATGTCTTTACAGCTTCACCGAGCAATTGTCGAGCGCAGATGGCTCTCATCCTTATTTTACTGTCCTCGAATATGCTACGAAGTAAGTGTAACCTACTGCATACTGGATTTCTATTCTAATAAAGATCATTCAGCCAGCAGGCGTTACAAAACTATCCAAATTATAAATCGTTAGCAAATATAACAAAATATAAACTGCAAATTCTTGTTATACAAATGTTAATCAAAATTCTATAGGAAATACGAACATATTTCCAAATACAATAGATATTTTTGGATTTTTCAATATTATCGGTACGGCAAACACGCGAAATCAAATTTCAATATTGTACACGTTTTTGTCGATACCCAACTCATAAAAGGAGATATAGAAAAGGGAACGGATCATCGTTTATTATAAAACAACGCTTCTGGTGTGTAAATTTTTATCGTGTTTTGCCTTATTATAATATGCAATATTCAGACCCAAGAGAACATTACCTTTTGGACCGCGATTGGATTGGAAGATCGTGGGTTTCAAATGCTTGGAAAATTACTTTTATTTTGTTTGCCTACACATCATTAAAACCACGCTCATTTTCTAGTACAGTGCAGACTGAACCATCTGATTTTTGATCAAAATTGAGCTTGTGAGATCAGAAACATTTTTCAATTCCAGTTGGCAATATGGCGGTCCTCACATTTATTTAAATATAGCCACATAATATGAAGATTACACAGGAACGCGTTACGAAACAAGGGGCGTGACGTTACAAACTTTTATATGGTGCCTTCAGTAATGAGTTGGTTATTTCAGCCCACTCGCCGCTTCGTTTGCCATAAAAGCAGGAAGAAAGGGACTGAACCCCTGTTTTTATCAAGTCATAAACTGGCGGCGCGTCTAGTGTCGGGCGATTGGCTCTCAGACAAATTCCACACTCTCACGGATATGTCGCTGCCACGAGATGTACGTTCGCCGATAACTCTTGGCTGTAGAGTGCTTTAAATTTTATGAACGCGCTTTTTTTATATTTCCCAGCTTTATGAGCCATCAAAAATCGTATGTTTAGGGAACTGAAAAAAAATGGATTTAGCATCGTCAATTTCTTATTAGTTAATCCTGGGATTTCTTATAATTAGGGTTTATCTCGCTTTTACACTTATTGTAAATTTAAGTACAAATTGACACTACTTGTGGTTTGATTTGAACATAACCTTACAGTGGCTGTTGATAATTTTTACGAGATTTGTTGTTAAATATCGATTGACTATTAAAACATCGTTATTTCTCAACAGTTTATCATTATTTTGTAAATCTGTGTGCCCGGCAAAAGGGTGAGATTGCCAGTGATAATTAATTAATACCAGTAATCATTATTTATTTTATTTATTTATTCTTGTACGTTACAAACGTTCACTCTACTAGTGAATGAGTAACGATACTGTGATGTTCTTTAAAAAAATGTCAGCAAAAAAAGTATCAAAGTAAATATCCACATAATAATAATAAATAAATATCCACTGACATTCACACAGCGCCATCTAGCCCCAAGTTAAGCGTGAAGCCTGTATTATGGGTACTAAACAACGGATAAATATACTTAAATACATTTTTTTTTCGTAAATACATATTATATATAAAACACCCAGACCATTACAAACAGACATGTTCATGCACACAAATGTTTGTACTGCCCGGGATCGAACCCGGAACCCTTGGTGTTGCAGCCGACTCTCAACCGCAACACCAAATAGGTCGTCAAAGTATAACTAGACCTAAGAAAAATATTTGAATCAAAACCCGCTTCTCACAAAGAATCAAAAAATTAAGAAGTAGAATAAATTGGCATTTGTATTACTTTCAGTAAGTATATAGTATTATTGAATATTTTAATCTTAGTTACTTCGGCAAAGTTGCTTATCTGTTGTTAAACAGTTGGATACATTTCAAAGATATAACCAAAAAGTTTAGTAATTATTGCGCATTACTAGCCCATAGGCGAGTGTATGTATTATATATTAAAAATCGAGCTCTAAAAGACGATATCTAAATGAACTTTTAATCTAACACAAAGAACATTGCAATTATTTTGTTTATATACTAAAGTATATTGATATGAATCAAACAATCCGCAATTAACCTAAGCATAGTCTCCGATCGTTTATTTAACATGGCTACTCTAGTAATTAATGGATGTATGACTCTGTTGCATGCTAGTCATAAAGTAGCAAAAGAGACGGCGCCTTCTGTTTTTATCAACTCATAAAATGTCTAGCGGCAGACAATTTGGCTCTTGACAAATTCAGCGCCCTCGAGAATAAGAGTGCAGAGAGGTGTACTCCCCTTAATAAACCCTCGGGTGGCTTGAATCATACGCACTGATGAGTTATGACTATAAGTTATTAGCAGACATGTTTGAGAATAGCAGAGAGACAGATTTTATTGCCAAGTCAGTAAAACATAAAAACATATGATTATTTGGAAACAATTCAAAGTCGCGTGCGTGGCCACCTTAATCTTACCGTCTTCTCTTGCCATAAAAATCATTCAATCCATCCAATAAAGCTGAGTTCTAATTCGAGATAAGGAGCAGCTTGTGAAATAAATTGAAACTGCGACTACCTAAATCTCTTACATCATCATCATCATCATTACAGCCTAATTATGTCCACTGCTGAACGAAGGCCTCCCCTAATGATTTCCACGCGGACCGATCCCTTGCAGTTGACAACACGCATGATCTCTTACATGATCATGCGTAAGCCAGTAACTGCACTGTAGTACCGTTTTCGGGTGTACTAGTAAGGATTAAAAAAACATATTAAGCCTGAAAAAACCTACTAACGGTGAATCGCTATACTCGTTTTTTTTTGATACTACCAGTTTATTTTATAAACATACTGACAGTAAAACAAACAAACCTTTGTTTGTTTCGTTTTTCTTTATAAATACTAGACCGATAAGTCGATTTTTTGCATATCTATGAACCTCGTAAAAAAAACCATACTTTATGTATGTTACCAAAGTAACGAAATATTTACCCATAAATTAGGGGAATGAGAGACAAAAAGATCTCGAATGGGGTGTGAGCAAGCTGCAATAGCTTGTTTGTGACTCGTATTGATTTATTTAGCCGATAAATCTGTTAGGGATTAATCAAGCACGTTTTGTCAACTAGGCAATATGTCGATTGGCTTCGAGGCTTTTTACGCGATGAAAAATATCCTCAACGTTAGATCTGACCCGGTATTCCGGAGATTGGGATAACAATTGATTCAGGATCAACCTTTGTGTACTTTTATCTTATCCAATAGCTTTTTGTCATTCAGATATTTTGACTCTGTACCATAATTAAGTAAAGGTTTATAAGAAAATAAAATAATAAAATCAGACCCAAATCATACTTAAAAATAATACCAAGTTTATTAAACATTTTCTTAAATAAGCAAGTCAAAGGCAGGTTAGAAACCCTGGCGTCAAGGTTTTATATTATTTTTAATTAATTGCATACGTTTTATTACGTTTTACGTTTTTCGTTTTTACGTTTACGTTATTACGTTCATTACGTTTTATTTAATTAATTGCATTAGTTTGTACTTGCTGTTGAATAAATAAAAATTTTACGTTAATCAAGTCAGAAAAGTTTTAACGGAATGTTTTAACCGCACTCCGCAGACTTATATTGCTAAAAATATATAGGAACTACAAAAACCTTTGACTGCTTAGATTTGAATGAATTGGTTACCAACACTGACCTAACTACTCCCCTCGCAACGAAAATACATAGAAAATAAACAAGTTAGACATAACATAGAACGTGTAGCAGCCCTCTTTTATTCAAATTGTCCTTTCATGAGTTCTTCAGCAGGAATCTGCTATTGCTTTCTTCTGCTCTTGATCACGTAGTGCAATTGTGACTATGATCCAGCCGTAGTCAATTGAACCTTCAAGTCGTCTTTTCGTAACTACCATACAACACCTACTCTTTCTACATACTGCTGCCATTGATAGACTACAACTATCGTCAATAAGTCGGACAGTACTATTCCAAAATTATATAAATCCACCAAAAAAGCTAGCCGGCACAAATAATTTGTCATTTTTATCGGCAAACCAGAGGGGGGATCCGTGGATAGGAACTAGTAAAAATCAGTAGATCGAATCTTGGCGCTAATAAATTTCAAGTTTGGCAACTCATCTCCTTAACTGCGACAGCTTCAATTAACATTAGAATCTTGGTACGGGAAGCGAAAAACGCGACCGTAACTCAACATTAGTGCCTATAAAGGTGACTGATAACCACAAATCCCCGACCTTTTATACTTTAATGCAGGTGAAATAGGCAATAACTTAAACAATCTCAATTGAGTGATTTTGGTCTGTCCATTCATTATTCTGTAAAAAATATTTTACGAAGATAAGTAAACGTAATTTGTCCCACTATACTATACTATTTTATTCAGAATTTTGTGTATAAATGGTCAATGCAAATTGAATGGATAGGCTAGTTAGTTGTTATTGTATTTGAAGGTGCTTACTTTAAAATGTGAGTAACGTACCTACCAGAATAAACTGAATACAAAATAACCTTTACTTAATTATGGTACAGAACAATACAATTCTAATTGTCGATGAAACTGATTTAGGAAATAACTTTATTTCACATTAAGTATACAAGTTCGTGAGAAGAACGAAAAAAGTTTTTACAAATAAATGGGATTAATAGGGTGTGGTGACTTCACCGTAACATCCATAAAGTATAGTTGGAGAAAATGACATGTCACTTGCAGGGGACAAAGACAGAGTTGAACTAAGGTCGGAATTGGCTAACAGGAAAAAGGGTTTGGGTAAATATAATAATAATAGTAGCTTTTGGGCTTTTATGGGTTTATATGTTTTTGCCATCGCGTCGCCAAGATGAAGAAGAATATAATCATTTACTTAAATTTAATTTGCAACTTCAACTTTAACCAATGTTTTTAAAATTACGATCAACTATTTTATCAAGCTCAAAACTGTATGGCATGATTTTACAAAACAATAATAAGTTTTATTTTAGGTGTCACAAAGCCATGCTA